>WJSH01002171.1:9930-20510 GCA_009757365.2 Lepidium campestre
TGGAAGAAGGATCTTGTCTACAGAGGCTTCAAGGTCTGGCCTTTTGCCTGAATTTCTCTAAATTTGAAATCTGTTGACTCATTTGACTCATTTCCGGTTCGTTTGCAGGTTATGCCGTATAGTACTGGTTGTAAGACACCGCTATCTAATTTTGAAGCTGGTCAGAACTATAAGGTATGTTGTTGCCCTTGTTTTTTTAAGGGATAATTGTTCTTGCCCTTGTTGCTACAGAAGTTATGACCTTCTGTTGTTGCATATTTGGTGTCTGACAATTGGTAGAACGTGTGTACAGGATGTCCCTGATCCAGAAATCATGGTTGCATTCCCAGTTATTGGCGATCAAGATAATACTGCTTTTGTGGCATGGACTACTACTCCCTGGACTCTTCCAAGCAATCTTGCTTTGTGTGTCAATGCAAAGTTTGTCTATCTCAAGGTTCGTAACAACAACACTGGAAAAGTCTATGTGGTTGCTGAATCTCGCTTGTCATCCCTTCCCACTGATAAGCCCAAGGCCAACTTAACTAATGGACCTGCTGGTGATACCATGAAAGCAAATCCTAAAGCGAAAGGTGCTAAGCCTGACAGTGCAGCTGACTCTTATCAAGTTTTGGAAAAAATGAACGGAGCTTCCCTGGTCGGGAAAAAGTACGAACCTTTGTTTGAATACTTTAGCGATTTCTCAAGTGTGGCCTTTCGAGTAGTAGCAGATAATTATGTCACTGATGATAGTGGAACTGGTATTGTCCACTGTGCTCCTGCCTTTGGTGAAGATGACTATCGTGTTTGTCTTGAGAACGAGATAATTAAGAAGGTTAGAATTGAGTACATTCTCCTTATCACCCCCATAACATCAGAAGGCATGGGCTGGATTTTCAGATTTACATTTCAATTTGTCTCATTACATGACTAAAAACTATCACGTAATCTGATTCAGTCGGGGGATTTCATAGGGGGTTTAAGGGAGTACACAGTATGAGTTATTGTTTAGGACGAGATGCTCATTTGTGGTTTCTCTCTTTCTTGTTTAGGCTTACAGTATCTTCAAGAACGCATGCTCTTCTACTCTTCTATTCTCTCGCTTTATCTCATTATTTTAAATGGTCTTATCCTACCTTGTAGGGGGAGTCTCTAGTTGTGGCTGTTGATGAAGATGGGTTGTTCACTGAGAGAATTACCCACTTCAGTGGTTGTTATGTCAAAGATGCAGACAAGGATATAATTGAAGCCGTTAAGGTATTACTGATGCCTAATGTTTGTAATAAGCCACATGAGTCAGTTAAGATCATAATGATTTGTCATGTCTCTTAGACGATCAAATTGAGTGTATTTTGGAGTATTAGATTAATCTATAGTAAAGTGACAAAAAAGATTAATCTATAGTAAGTGACATTTTTTTAGTAATATCTTTTGTTATTTCAGGCCAAAGGCAGGCTTGTTAAATTGGGGAGCTTTACTCACTCATATCCATTTTCTGGCGATCAGACACACCGCTCATATACAGAGCAGTTCCGAGCTGGTATGCTTCATGGTTCATATAAGTTTCAGCTAAGGTCTTAGTTGTTAGTTCTTTTAGTGCTAGTTCCAGTGAGACCCTCTTTGTCTCACTGGGGTCTCACTGGTCCTTATCTCGAGTTTGGCTTTAAAAATGTAGGCTTTCGTCCTGTCCCAGTCCTGTTGGCATAAATGATCGTATAATGTTTCATCTTATTATATCTGGCAGCCTCTGTCCAAAGCTCTGTATGCTATCTGTTTGTGTAATATTTTGGCATTTAATCACTAATATGTTTGAATATATGTGGATTTTCAATGTTTTGATTTGATCTATCTTATACTTTATAATTATCTATGTAGTGGCAAGTAGAAATTTGCAAGATGATATGAAGCTTATTCTTTCATTTTAATAATTGGTTAGGACTTTGAAGTTTGTTTGTGTTCGACATGTTAGGTTTGTGAGCGTGGAGAAGTTGAAAGAACAATTGTTAGAAAACAATAAACAGACACGTTGGGTACCTAGCTATGTGAAGGTCAGTGGAAGAAAGGATCAGTACTCTGAGTTTATTACAAGTTTATTTAGCTTAGATGAGTTACTGATATATGACTAAAGTTTTCTTGGTTAATCTGCAACTCAGGATAAACGTTTTCACAATTGGCTTGAAAATGCAAAGGGTTGGGCAGTGAGCCGAAGTAGATTTTGGGGAACGCCTCTTCCGATATGGATCAGCGATGATGGGCAGGAAGGTAAGGTCATAAAATCTGTTGAGAAGCTTGAAAAGCTCTATGGTGTCAAGGTATCTTCTTTGTTGTTTGTATTTGTTTGTTGTGTTTCTGTCTCTACTTGTCATGCACTATTGGATGACTGATGTCTTCAGGAAAGTCTTCTGTCACGATCTTTTCTCCTTTATATGCAATAACTGTTGTGGTGGATATTTTGGATATCAGAAAGTCTGATGCTCATTAGTTTGGTTTTATGTTGACTTATGGTGAAGGTCTTTGATTTGCATCGTCACCATATTGATCAAATTACAATCCCATCTAAACGTGGCCATAACTACGGTGTGCTACATCATGTAGAAGACGTAAGATGGATCCAATTTATTTTATTACTACTCCGTGATTTTCTGTGGTATTATCCCATACTTATGTTTATATTACGCTTTTTTCCAGGTTTTTGATTGTTGGTTTGAGAGTGGGTCAATGCCCTATGCATACATGCATTATCCATTTGAAAATAAGGAGCTATTTGACAAGAACTTTCCTGGTGATTTTGTGGCTGAAGGGCTTGATCAAACTCGTGGATGGTATGTTATCCCAACCTTGATTGCGGTGAGAAATATAAGCCATTAGATTAGTCAAAACTTGCATATTTAAAATTAGTTTCTCTTTCAAAAGAAAAACTCTCTAAACTGTTCTTTTCTCAACTTTACCATCCACTTTCTTTAAATTAGGTTAATCTTATTTGCAACGGTCTCGTGCTTGCTGAGGATGGAAAAAGATGAGTAAGAAACTAAAGAATTATCCACCACCTTTGGATGTCATAGATGAGTATGGAGCTGTAAGTTTTTTTTTCCGTATAATATGCTTTTATGTTGCCTTTTCATCTCTTTTTGTCTGTTTGATATTCTATAACAATGAAAATATTGGCTGCTTGTATATGTCATCACGAGTGACTTTACGTGAACCTTGACAGGATGCTGTGCGATTGTACCTGATAAATTCTCCGGTTGTACGTGCTGAGCCACTGCGCTTCAAAAAAGCAGGAGTACTTGGTGTTGTGAGTGATCTTAATATTATTGTTGTTTATCTTGAGTAGCTTTGTTGTTTTTCTAAATTATTTTTGTCCTGCCTGGGGATTCACTAGGTCAAAGATGTGTTCCTTCCATGGTACAATGCATATCGGTTCCTTGTTCAGAATGCAAAGAGACTTGAGATTGAAATCTGTGGGCCTTTTGTTCCTATGAATCTGACAACTTTACATTCATCAAACGTTCTCGATCAGTGGATTCACTCAGCTACGCAGAGTCGTGTCAATTTTGTCCGCAGGGAGATGGATGAATATCGGCTTTACACTGTAAGCTTCTTACATGTCATTTTCAGCATATATGATCTGGTGTTATTGCTGTTATCTGGTGTTATCGCTGTTCTTTGTGGTATCATTAATTCGTCACATCTTTGTTTTTCTTTTTTGCAGGTGGTTCCTCATCTCTTGAAGTTCCTTGACAATCTCACTAACATATATGTTAGATTCAACCGCAAGAGGTTAAAAGGCCGTACAGGAAAAGACGATTGTCACACTGCTCTTTCAACTCTATACAATGTATAGTAAATAGCTGCAGCAATACTTTTGTTTGCATGGTCGCAATCATATCAACTGATGATAATTGTCTCTGGATTTTCAGGTGCTCCTTACTTCTTGCAAAGTGATGGCCCCTTTTACACCTTTTTTCACTGAGACTTTGTACCAGAATCTGCTGAAAGCTTGTAAAGGTTCTGAGGAAAGCATTCATTACTGCAGTTTTCCGCAAGAGGAAGAAACGGTAAGACCCAAGTCCACATCTCTGTACCTAACTATAAAATATAAACTGCTTATCTATATTTTCTTCTCGTGTTTAAACAGAGAGGGAAGAGGATTGAGCAAAGTGTTGCAAGGATGATGACAATCATTGATCTTGCTCGGAATATTCGTGAGCGTAACAAACTACCCTTGAAAACTCCTCTAAAGTGAGTGATGGCACTTCATCGTTTTTCAGTTTATGCTTAATTAGCCTAAAACAGGAATTAAGTTCATACATGTTTGTTATCCTTGTTGTATCAGGGAAATGATTGTAGTCCATCCAGACGCAGAATTTTTGAATGACATAACTGGAAAACTAAGAGAGGTCTGTGATATTACAGGAACAATAATTTATCTTCTAGAAGTTTCTAATTATTACAAGAAATTTTTTGAGGTTGTTGTTGAGGACAGTTTGAAATCAGTCCTGAGTGATGCTACGCTTTACATTAAGGGAACCGACACTTCCCATTTATCCCGTTTGATTTTGCATTGCAGTATGTCCTGGAAGAACTTAACGTAAGGTCTCTTGTACCGTGCAATGATACTCTGAAATATGCATCTCTAAAAGCAGAACCAGATTTCAGGTTGGTTAAGGTTCACTTCGTGTGCTTTTCTTTTAAACGTTTAACTCAATGTGCTTTTAGCCTTTTTATATAGAGTGCAATTTACTTGTTTCATTCCTGCAGTGTATTGGGAAAGCGACTTGGAAAGTCAATGGGGCTTGTTGCAAAAAAAGTCAAAGAAATGTCTCAGGCAGATATCTTAAAATTTGAGGAGGCTGGGGAAATTACTATCGTTGAACATTCGCTTAAGTAACAGATATCAAGGTCTCATGCTATGTTGTTTTCCTGTAGGATATCATTAAAATTGTAAATAGCTAAACTCTGATGTATTTCTTTCATGTATTGTTTAGATTGTCAGAGTTTTCAAACGCCCGGATGGTTTGAAAGATAATGAGATTGATGCAGCTGGAGGTGGTACAAATCTTAATTTGTTACTACTACTCTAGGGTCAATTTATGTGAATCATGATTTTAATACCTGTTATCTATTGTTAAGGATACATATAATATATGCTTGATGCAGGTGATATTTTGGTGATTCTGGATCTACGAGCAGATGATTCTCTGTATGAAGCAGGTGTTGCCCGTGAGGTAAATAAGCTACTATAAGAAGAATTCGTTGGAAATCTGTTTGTATAGGTCTCTTTCGAGAGAAATCATCCTAGACATCTATTTTCTGTATCTAAGCTTCCTATTTCCAGATAAAGCAGCTGTCTTCTGATGTTTTGCTCATAAACTTTCTTTCTTCGTGTTATAGATTGTCAATAGGATCCAAAAACTGCGGAAAAAGTCAGGTCTGGAACCAACAGACTTTGTGGAAGTCTATTTTGAATCACTGGACGTGGATGAATCTGTTTCGAAACAAATTCTGTACTCTCAGGTATCTGGTCTTTCGTTTGTTACTCAAATCATGTTAACACGAGTTCTATTTGAAATTTATGAGTGTTTCTATTGTTATTTACTTTGTGATCAAATGAAAATTTACGTTCCAACATGACTAAATCTGTTTTATCATATTCTTGTTTATTGGACAGGAACAAAACATTAGGAGTTCAATTGGCTCTTCTTTGCTTCTGTCTACTTTAATGCCTTCACATGCAGTAAGTCATCAACACTTTGACATTTCACTTCACATGCAGTAACTCTGTTTCATCATATTCTTGTTTATATCTTTAATTCGACAGGTCATTATATCTGATGAGATATTTACCCCAAAAGATACATCCGATGAGAGTGTCAAAAAGGTTCTGAAGTTGTCATATAAGATAAGTTTAGCTAGACCGGCTTTAAAGTTCAATGAAGAAGCTGTTCTTGCTTTATACTCAGGTGAGTCACCATCTCATCACGATGGATGATGCCTACCGTTGTTTCTCTCTTTAACGAGTGCATTCATCTATGGTTCCAGGAGATGCTAAATTCGCTACGGGGCTCTACACGTACTTGTTATCTAGGGATCATTCGAGTTTAAAGTCAAGAGTTCCAAGCTGGAGATGGGCAGGTTTGTTTTGCCACTCAAAATACTGATCGTTAGTTAAGCTATGGATGGCACAAATTGATGTATTTTATTGTACTTTGTATGGCAGATCACTGTAGACTGCATTGAGAACCAGCCTGTAGTGACTCTGGTTCTAAAAGAACATCTGCATCTAACAGTGGGTGACTACAACCTCAGCACTCTTACTTAGAACAGAGATAGTAGTTGAATTTCCTTATAATATGAAATTTAATTTATCTATATATATATATATATATATATATAATAACATTAGAGAAAAATCAGTCTTTATTATATAATTAGATTTCATACAATGTAAATTAATAACATTACTCAAACCTATTTGATCTATAATTATTCAAGAGAATAATATAATCTTGAATTATACAAACCCAAACTTCATTTGCCGTAACATAGTAAAAACACACAATTTATATACATTGCAAGCTTAACGATGATGATAACCTCCTAGAGTCCTAGTTGAAGATCAAGGTCATCATCTTGAGGCTGAGAACCTCTAGTCTCTGGTAGGTTCAAATATCATAATTAGTCAAATATAACCAAAAGATAAATAAATGATGCTTTAGAAGTTGATTAATACAAGGGACCTATAAAAACTTAGATATTTTTTATGTTTTGTTTCACCATACATGAATCTAAAGAGTAATGAGTAATATTTTGAAACCACATTGACGTTTCTATTATTACTTTCTTAACTTTTGATTTTATGGTTTGACTCTATAAATCAAATTAGATCACAGAATCGCATTTTGAAGCTCTAATCATTATTTATCTATTTATCTAGCTTCGAAAATATATTTTTTAAAGACTCAAGATTTTATTTATTGATAGTATTGAATTCTAATTTGAGAAAAATTGAACTTAAAAGTTTTAAGACGACACGTTACCTAAAAAGTTTGTGGATTGAATCGTATGTTATGTAATTTTCTTTTGTTCTATGCCTTTTGAATAAACCAATAAACCATTTATAATCTAAGCATTGGTTTTGTCTACATGTTCATGCATTGGCAAAGTGTTGAAGCAGAGCATATATTATAACTCAGTTTAGTGATAAAAATCAGATTTAGGAGGTTTTATTAAATTAAAGTTTATTATGTTTTCAACACATATAAATACTAACTTGAGAAAAACCTTGTATTTTGTTTACTCCAGTTCTAGATAACAAAATGCATTGAAATTTATCATGAATCAAAGATGCACAATAAAAAAGATATTGAATAACATTTATTTTTAACATATTTTAAAATACACCAAACGAATGCTTTTTTACTCATATTTTTTTTTTTCCATTTCATTTTGGTCAAAAATCAAAAATCCTTCAATGTCCAAAAATCATCATTATCCAAAAATTATCGTTGTCCGAAAACAACTCATTAACAAATGCTTAATCTTGTAGCAGTAAATTTTTAATGTATTTTTCAAATACATAGTAACAAATGATTTTATTAGGAACGTTTAGCTTTCATAACATATCTTATTCTATATTTTTCAAACACTTATATTATCCATAGAAATTATCTAGTATATATAAATTGATTATAAAATGGATCTGAAATTCAATTTGGAATTAACTGGTTAAGAATCAAAACCAATCAAAACAGAAAATTGATTTGAAGTTTTTTTTATATATCTTAATTTAATTATATACTATTTGTCCAGAAAAATTAATTACATACTTAAAAAAGCAGTGGACCAAACCATTAATCTGACCACAAATTCAAACTTCCACAATATTTCAAAAAAAAATTATTTCGTGGATAATACGATCGATCATATTTTCAATATCTAAACTTATTTGCTGAATTTTTCTTCAATTATCAATGTTCAATGTAACAACATAGCATGATTTTTGTCAACGAAATTTGTATTAGCTTAATTCGGTGTTACAACTTTTACATAACAAATATTTGTGGGTTGATGGTACTCATGATTAAGCTTGGGCACGGATCGGATATCCGAGAATTTTGTGATACCCGGATCCGGATTCGAGCACTACGGATATCCGAAATTCAATATCCGTGGATATTCAGATCCGGATCCGGATCATTATTACATTACATAAATTTTTTTATAAAAAATTATACCATAAAAGGAAAGTAAAAAATTATACCATAAAAGAAAAGTAAAAAAATAAATATGCAGATTTATGATATTAAAATAATAAAAAAATGAGTTTTTGATAGAATATATTAAATATATTAATTTTTTTTTATAATTTATATTAAAATATTATTAAAATTTAAAATAACAACATTTTTTATGTTAAATTCAAATATTTAAACCTAAAATTTTTATTTCATTATTTGAAAATTTAAAATGAAGCTCCACATTAACATATTTAAAAATATTTATTAGAAATAATACATATTATAAAAATTTATACACTAAATATTTTAAATCGGATTGGATCCGGATATCCAGAGAAAAAAATATTATTACCCAGATCCAGATCCGTACCCGTAGATCCGTAGTTTTTATTACCCGGATCCGGATCCATGCATCCCGGATACCTGAAATTTTGAGACGGATCGGGACAAATCACGGATCGGATCTCGAATCTCACATAATATGCACAGGCCTACATGATCCCACACTATCTCTGAAATAAAATAAATTTGCTCGTCTTATAAGGATATTATTATATATAAATATTTAGTTTTGAGAATATGTTATTTACGAATGAAGAAGAATAAACAAGATAACTGAATTTTTTTTTTCTTCCAAATGGTGTTATTATATATATATATATATTATAAGTTGGAGATTCTTCACTCCGTAATCTTTTCATCTAAATGTTTTGTTTTGTAGGTAAGCTGCTGAATATCTTAAGATGCCTAAACTTCTTGATCTTACCTTAAACACCGTGACTGCCATGATGAATAACAAAGACATAGAAGGTATTCGTCAACTCTTTGACATCACAACTAATTATACAGCTGAGGAAGAAGCTCAGTTTCACAACGCAAGGAGAATCAATGGGTTTTTAAGTGATTGGTGTAATTGGAACAAACAAATATCAGCTTTCGTTTTAATCTCTCTTTAATATATATGTTTTGGAAGTTGCCTTTAATTTCTATGTTTTTGTTTTCCAAGTTTTATTGCCATAGTAGGCCCCTGCTTTGTTGTAACTCTTTCCATGGATTAAGTTTTTAATAAAATATATGTTGAACAAAAAAAAATCTTTAGAAGTTATTAATATGAGAGACCAACAAAAAACTTAGATATTTAAAATGTTTTTATTCACCATACATGAATCTTGAAGAGTAACAAGTAATATTTTGAAACCACATTGACTTATATATAATTACCACTCATTCAGAAACTACAGAAACTACTCTCTTCATTTTATGTGAAAATATTAGTCTAATCAAAATCATTATGATTCACATATAGCAAAAAAAAAAAAAACAAATCTTTAGAAGTTGATTAATGCAACTACAAGAAACCTACAAAAACCTACAAAAACTTAGATCATTTTAATGTTTTCTTTCATCGTACATGAATCTTGAAGAATAAAGAGTAATATTTTGAAACCATATTTCAGAAAACTTGAATTTTTAAGTTTCTTTCATGATTGTTGACAAAAAATTGATTTTCTATATGATAATTAATGCATTTCTGTTTACAGTATATATTAATTAATTAATTAATTGCTTTAAAATTAATTACATGCAAGCTTTCCATAAAAAGTGAAATGTTGTTTAAGAATCCACTATTCTCCATTATAAAACCAACAAATACTAGGAAGTCTTTATAACCTTTTGGCAAACAAAACTTTGTACAAAATCTGTTTAAGTTTCTTCTTAATCATTTTTTGTCTGAAAACAAAATGAAGAAAGATGAATGCATAAAAAAAGCAAATTTTAAGGATGTTGACAAGATCAAATCACCATCCAAAAATTAGATTTAAACAAGTTACCCTATGTTGAATGAGAATTTCATCTCAACAGAGAAATTGAAAAAAAAAAGTATTGGATATGTTAAAAATTTATTTGGCTAAATTTTTAGTTTGATCATTTGCCAAGTTTCGTTGTTGTTTTGTTTATCTTTTTTGCTTTGTTTTTCTACGTATTTTTTTGTGTTTTGATTAAGTTTCTGATGGCTATTGATGATTGTTTATTATATTTTTTATATATTTTTTTAAGATGAAGGTCATCGCATTTAACTTCCAAGTCTCAGTCTCTCGGTTTCTATTTCGTCTTTGAGTTGGTTGCATTTTAACAAGTTGAAACACTTCTATTTTTTTATATAGAAAATAGTTCATTTCCTTCATCATCAAATTTTAGACTAGGCATGGCAACTAAAAACATTACTACATTTCCAATGAAACTTTAATTTTGACATATTTGAGATGACTCTTCTTCAACATAAAGAAAATAATAAGTCTCAACCTTTTTGGTCATGTAAAACCATTTTTCATTGATATATACAATATTGTATATATCAAC
>WJSH01002174.1:24736-38550 GCA_009757365.2 Lepidium campestre
AATTGAATCCTCTCCATTGCAAAGTTGAGTTATTTCCATCTTTTTGGTGCAGTTATACTTTTCAAAGTAAATATTTTTGAGTCTTTATGTTTGTGGATCGATGGTGGTGTTGCATATCTGAGCCAGAAAATAATAACTGAAAAATGTGTCCGAACATCCATGGATAATTGGAGAATAAAGAAATGTCCCTAAGTATTTTTTGTTGGTGCAAAGGCAATGCTGCCTCAATGAATGAAGAAGCTAATCGGATCTCTCAAAATCTCATATCCTAATCACATGACTTATGGTAATGATATCATCACTACTATAACCCTTAGGGAATTATGTAATAGTTGAAATCAATATATATTAACTTATTTTAAAACGTTAAAGATTAACAAATCAAAATAACTTTATTTAAAAAAATTAATCTTGACCTAGCAAAAAAGTTTATAATTGTTATTTTATAATCTATTATAAAATCAATATTTAAATTTGTATAATATTTAGAAATAATTCAAAATTTTAAATTTATATAATATTTAAAAATAAATGAAAGTTAAAAATCATATACCATTAAAAATATTAAAATAA
Organism: Lepidium campestre; assembly: GCA_009757365.2. Taxonomy (NCBI): domain Eukaryota; kingdom Viridiplantae; phylum Streptophyta; class Magnoliopsida; order Brassicales; family Brassicaceae; genus Lepidium; species Lepidium campestre. Next base: position 25,310 of record WJSH01002174.1, read on the forward strand.
GGGACATAACTTCAATTAAACCAATAACATTCAAAATAAATTTAAAATAATATTTCGAAATCAATATCCTACAATATGAATACAGGTCTAAAAACCTAAATAAACACGATTTAAATGTATTTATAGATGAAAATTATAATGCGTGAAAACCTAACTAAATATGGGTCCAAAAATATATTGTATGCATAACACGAATTATCATCAAACTCTGAGATAGATAAAAAGAAAATAAATATCACATATAAATATAATAAATACATATAAATAATTACAAATATACTTATTTTCACAAAAATATCTCGTGCAATAGCACGGGGCATCATCGTGTACTAAATATAAATGTAGCCGCACATAATTATATGTAGTCATCACAAAATGTGTTATTCGTGGTAATTAAATTCTCAATAAAAGTATGTATTCACATGCATTCAAAACAAGTATGTAGCAACTACGAATATAAATATGTAACATATTTACAAACTCATAAGTATGGTACAAAGTTAGTACATATGCTACATGGTTACAAAGTATGTAATATACTTAATGACTTTGATAATTATGTTACATGTTTTCAAATTATGTTTATTAGATCTTTAGTCAATTATGTAGTCAGTACCGCATAACTATACATAACTATACTACATACTTATTTTCAAAAATTACTTGCATATTTTGAAATTATGTAATATAATTACTAACTTTGTAATCAATTATGTAGTCACTACCATATAATTATGTTACATACTCACTGTCCGTTAATTATGATTTTCCACGTAACTATGTTACATACTTTGTAAATATGTCACATATTTACAAAATATGTTACATACTTTCAAACTATGTCACATACTTACAAAATTATGTCACATACTTACAAACTATGTAGTCTTGTTGACTTTGGCGATTTTGGTCAACACGGTGGCATAACCGTAATTACTTTATTCTCAACACAAAATAGTAAAGGCACTTTAGTATTAAACAACCAAGAAATTCTCCACAATATTTACGTGTTATTCTAGTAATTAACCCTTGATTACGCGTTATTCTAGTTATTCTCCCAAAAATAAATAAAAACAAAAGTTGGTAGGAAAAAGAGGATAAATGATTTCAACTAGGCTAAATAAGACATATATCCCCCAAAAAATATTGTTAGGACTTGGATGATGAGATATGATCTTTTTATATATATAATAAAAATGTTAATTTGCTCAGGATGGAAGTTGGGAGATGATTTTTTTTCAACAATTGGATAGACAATGTCTGATCCATGATCTAAACTCATCCCTAAAACTCGTATAAACTACCACATGTAGTAGGGAGAAGTTGAATTCCAGATACCTAAACCATTAGCTGGAACATATAACCACCAGACTGAGAAAAACTCAGTAGATGGGATATGATCTTTAACACGTCTTTTGAATTATGTTTTCTTGTTTGGACTTGGATGATGAGATATGATTTTTTTTTGAAGGATGTTTTTTTTACACTAACCAAAATAATAAATGCAATTGTTTGGAATTAACTCTACCAAATAAAAAAAGTTCAATAGCCTTGATTAATATGCTATTTTATCCAAATATTTTTTAACCATTATCCATGTTTGATTTCATATTAGTCCCCTAATGTCCTTGGATGTTCAAAAAATATCAAACATATATATATATATATTTCTTAAAAAATTATCTCACCCTAATTTCTCATCTTAACAAAAATTTAGCCTATTTATTTTTTCTAATCTATCTAGTTAGATTTTGATTTGTAAATTTTCAATTCAATATATATGTCTCTCTTCTAATAAATGCACATCTTTTTATAAATAATCACTTCCCATTTTTCTCTTTTTGGTATTTTGTCCATAATTAAAGTTATTACTACGCACAATATAGAAATATCACGTACAATGTGAGCTTAATAATTAGTCTTCTTATTGAGGGTTATAGGGATATGCTGAATAAAGAAACTGGAGAAGAAACTACTTAGTCTGTCGAGCTCCTCCAGACACTGCGAGAATGTTGGCCAATCTTCTGGGAGGGACACTATCTTCAAGATATATGCACAATTCGTGGCACAAACGACCTCTGCGATCCCCAAGGCGAGAAGGGATTCTATGGTCCAAAAGATTGTTTGAAACTTCGTGTGTAAAGGGGAAAGACATTGAAACACACCTTGAGGACCCATGTAAACTCCCTATATTGTGTCTGAAAAAACAATACCACCCAGTCCTGAAAAAAGTTTAGATTCCTTCCAAGAACCATCCACAAAACACCGTATCCTGAAAATGCCTCTTCATCATACCTCGAATAGGCTGCCTTAGGCCATAACTTATGTTTAGGATGTTGCTGAACAATTGGTGTCCCCGTACTATAACTCTCACTCGGGATTTGCGCCATGAACCACGCATTGGCTTCAGAGTCCGCGACTTGAAAGATTTCCCAAGGATCTCTATCCAATTGCACAATATCTCAATACCACAATAAGTGATATTTTTAAAAAAAGTCTGAAAGACTTACATTTTTAATACTATTAAACTCAAAAATGGCATATCCAAACAATTTTCTTAGAAACTTATTTTTTTTAACCGATAAAAATAAGGTTTTTAGAAAACAATTCTTATAAATCGCACTGAAGAATTCTAAAGTAATGAACCTCTTACTAAACAACTTCCTCAGTCACATCCATCTTAGCGATCATCACACATTTATTTTCTTTACCCACATACTAAACTTAATGAATACAAGAAAACTTTTATAATATGTGATTTTAAATTAAACAAAATTTGATGAATAATTTTTTTTATTTCAGTTCATGAATTGTCTGCATGAACTATATATTATTTGGTTGAGTCAACCGAAGAATCCTTTAAGATAGAACTCGAGGCCAATTAATATACAACACTTGTTAAGTATATTATATATGGTAGGTGTTTATGTGAAAACAAACAATCTATTGAATAGAAAGAATTACAAAGATCTAGCAAATATGCCGAGATCTATTTGCTAAAAGCTGAGTTATTCTCAGTACAAAGCTAGTTGCCGATTATGTGTTTTATTTTGCGATCCCTATATTTCGGTTTTCTTCTCCTTTTTATACTAGCTCAACATATTAGGCCTCCAAGTCTTCTTTCCCTTTCTATTCTTCCCAGAATATATGTGATTGAATCACCGAGTAATTGCGCTGGATTCCGCTCCGGATTCGCAGGGGAGATGTTCCTTGTTTGACGCCTACCTGATTTTACCTTCTGATGTTTGCTTTTAAACATGCTATCCATTAGTTAAACAAATGCAAACAACTTGTAAGCACTTGAGATTCAAATTCACACATAATTTAGAATTATTACATTAGAATGCAAGAATCCAAGCTTAAGCTAGAGCAAATAGATAATGAGGGTTCTAAACTAAAACTAGACTACTCAAACAAGAGACAAACTAAGAACAAAATCACAAACAAGCAAAAGCAAATAGAGATAAGATGATCAAATAGAAGCAATGAGTTTTAGGTAAGATAATTGATCTAAAGATAATTGATCTAAGGAAGAGACAATCAAACCAAGATGCTCAAGAACACAAATAAACTACCATCCTAGGGCATGAGACACGACAATAGACCAACCCAATCTCGTGCTGTTGAATCATTATGCTAACATTAAGCCAAACTAAACTCTCATTTGCCAACATAATGTTTAACAATCATTATCACACAAGCTCACAAATACCACTTTCCACCTTAACATCAACTTTCATTGGCTAGGGAAGAAAAGCCCACAAAAAGACTATTTTAGGTTTTTCATCGAACACCTCTCGGGCAATGTCTTTCCTACCGTCAAGGTTACTAGTTGATCAGACTAAATGTAACATCAAGATCATCTTTAGTGAATGATCTAACAGCATCAAGATTCCATTACCAAACCCTAAGATCTACCAAACCATCAACCTATCATTATACAACTCAAACATCAAAGACATGAAACAAAACAAGAAGATAAACCTGAACAAAAAGCATAAACAAAGGCATAAACAAAAGAATAAACACAAGCATAAACATAAGCATGAACAAAAGTTTAAACAAAATGAAAGAGAAAAGAAAAGAGAACAAGAAATCTCCACTATTCTCTCTCTCTCTAAAATCACTCTAAGGTGGCTAAAAACTAGAATAGAATATGTTTTCACCCTTAGACATTAGGGGTTTTAAGTCTAAAAACAAGTGTGTTGGGAAGGGCCTCGACCACCACCCTCGGTCGAGGGTGTATTCGAATGTCACAAATGGTCTGAACCTCAACCATAATCTTGGCTGAGGGTCAAGGTCTACTAAAAATGGTCGCGTGCTTCATCTTCAAGCCAGAATGACCTATCCGGAGTAAAATTGTCATAACTTCTTGATATCTGGTCCAAATGCCTTCAAACCACCACCAAAGGAAAGCTAACTATTCCAGCTATGTTGTACCCAAATTTCATCCAATTAAACTCACTAGAAAGCCTTCATCGATTAAGATTTCTTTGACCCTCGACAATGGTCTTGGATGATGGTGCAACGGCCTTTCACTTCAGTGGGAGTTTTGACTTGATTTGATGCATCTTTACTCCATTCTTTGCCTCTTCATCCATATCCAAGCCTCCACTCCTTCAAAGTAGCTCCAAATCACCTAAAACAAAACTCAAACAAAGGAAAATATGCAACTTTCTAATCTATGACTCAAAAATGCAAAATGAATGGATATCTACACTAAAGTGAATGAATGCAACTCTTAATTTGTGTAAAAAAGATAAAAAGATGCATGAAAATCTTAGCAAAACATGATGTATATCAATTCCCCGGACTTGCCTTTTATTTGTCCTCAAGCAAACAACCAACAAAACCGGAAGGAAAGGTTGGTAGGCGGGAGCCCAAAACCTCAAGAACATAGCAACAAATAGCATGTAACAACCAAAGAGAGTGACTACACCTAGTCAAAGACATATGATTCTAAATGAACTCTAAATTTTCTAGGCTTATCAAATCTCTTTCAAACAACAAATATTCACAAGACTCAACAAGCTATCCTATCAACTAATCTTCACATTCAATTAATAATAAATGTGCACTTTGACAAATAGACAGTCAATCAATACTACTTGGCTAGGTGAGAAAATGTTTTAAAGCACTAAAGATGTGAGTGCAAGAAGACTATATGATTCAAGGTGACTAAACTCTCAAGAGATATGAATGTTACTCATTATGCAAAAATATACTAAGAAAAAAACAATTTCTTCATAAAATTCATAGCTTCCATTCTACCCACGGTTAAGAAAGTAGTCTACCCAAAACCAACCTAAATCTATCTCATTTCCAAGACCAATTCGTAATTTTTCTACCCTTTTTCCCCCAAGAATCAATCAAGGAAATTCTCAACCAAGCACATCACAAATATCATTTTAGAACAAATAGGAAACATTTTAAATACAAGCTCTTTACTTCTTTTACTTAGCTAATCCTCTAAACTTTTTTTCAATTTTTCTACTCTTGCTAGATTTGATCAATTCTTTTTCTTAGCCTTTTGCTTTGCTATCTAGAGGACTCTCTTTTCACTTGATACATAATTAGAGCTAAACACATTCTTGTTCTCAAGTTCTTAGTGGTACCATTTTTTTTCCATTTCTTCGATTTTTCTTCCTTAGAAACAACCATTTTGGTTCAACCCTTTTATTTCCATTCCAAATCACAGTCCTTTTATACTCCCAACCAAGAATCCTAAACTTCTATTATATATTCTCCCTCCTAGTGCTAACTTCAATGAGCCTAAACAACAATAAATCAACATCCCACTTAATGCTAGTCTACATGGTTTTTTAAACTAGCAAACAAATGAAAGCCAATCATTGTCGTTTTTATACTTGCACTATATTTCACATGAAAGCATTATCATAAAAGACCTCACTCAAAAAAATCACAATGGATATATAAAATAAAGGTTAAAGTTTGAGGTGGGGAAACCAATTATAAAGGGAAATGTTTACTTGAACTAACTCGAGTGGTAAATTAGGGAAAAATAGTCCAAGTATGTATAAGGTTACCATGGTAATGCATTAAAAATTCCATAAGTGGGAGAAATTAAGTTCAATAAAATCAAGATTGGTTGATGTCAAATACCCCCCTTTGTCCTATACTTACTTCTCATCATCCTGGTTAGAACTTAATCCAAGAGAGAGAACACACAAAATGCAAAGCAAAAACACCCAAAAAGACTACTAAAAATATGTACAAAGGTGGTGAGATGGTACCTTGATTAAGGAGAGGAAGCTCCATTGTATGGAGCGGAGCATTGAAGTTTTGGCGGCATGAGATTATTGGTTAAAGGTCCTTGGCGGCATTCTTCCTACAACATGCCAAAAGTGACACAAGTAAAGCATAAGACTAGAGAGGAGAATGCAAAATATCCAAGAAAATTACTAAGCATAAATTCCACTCTTTAAGTAACCATTAAGACAATGAAGCACATAAGCAATTCTCAAGAACCCACAATTCACCAAAAAATCAAAATTCTTTTAATTGTTAACAAGTGAAGCTCAAATTATGAATTTTCAAGTGAATATGAGAATTTGAACAAGACCATCAACAATGAGCATTAAACCATCATTAGGACTATCAAAGGAAATATTGAACCTGATGCGATCATCAACCCAAGTATATCAACAACTTACAATGAAGTGGTTTTGGTTGTTGAAGTTTTAGCTAAATACACCAAGGATAAAAAGGAGACGAATTTCCTTGGGAAACATGTCAAAGATAAAGGAGATACGACTTTATTTGATGTGTTTCAGCTGCCTAAACTCAATGAAATATTAAACTCTCAAGCTGCTGAGCCGGACTCAAGAGACAAACTACAACAACCTTCATCGGCTAATCACAAGGATGTACGAGCACTCTTTGAAACGCTCCAGAAGATTTATAGAGAACCAGCTATGGATTCAACTTCTATGGATTCTTGACTCAAGCATTTAAAGCCTCAAAGTTGAATCAGCTTCAAAGGTTATGGACTTTACAAGTTGGAGGATTTCCATTGAGGCGGATTGCGCGATAGGTAAGATATTGAGCGGCCTAGCCCAACTCAGATGCGGCCTTCACTCCAGAAAACTTGGAGAATATTTTTGGGTCTTTAAAGGTTCGAGCAAGCCCAAGAACAGGCCAAACAACCTTCGGATCACCAAGATATGCTCTATTTTCAATCATGGGTTGATTTGGTTCCGTTTAAGGCAAGTCTGCGACCTGCTTGCCTTAAGAGACTTCAGAGTTATGTGTGGTGACCAGGGGAGTGTTTAAATCATCCAAAAGCTGCCCAAAATGTTCCACCATGCACCAACACACAGAGAATTAGGCGAATCACCTTGCACTTCAACACTTTCCTTTCTCGGATGTGTTCACATTGGAGGCATTCATTCTCCAACGGCTAGGATATCAAGGAGCATCTCTTTTATTTACTTTGTGTATTTATTTTCTTATTTTGGCCTTATGACCGTAGACCCCTTTCTTTGTACGAGCTCCATATAAGCTCACTTCTTTCTCATTTGTAAGACACCTTTTTGAACCTTTTGATCATTGATAAAGTTTATCATTTCTCTTCAAAGACCAAGTTCTTTGTGCTATTGTCTTTAGAATCTAAGTGTGGAATCTCTTGTCTTCTATTGATTACAGATCAGGTTGCTTGTGGAATCAAGCCTTCTTATTCGTGTGTGATTGTGGAATCAATCACAAACTCATCACCTCCATCTCTACCAACGCCCCTTTTCCGCATTAAAGCTCGAAGTCTCTTGATCAACTTGTGAACATAAGTTTGGTGGATTCCAATCTTATATCAGAACCATGTCAAACCACAAGATTTTCAAACATTATGCAAAGTCTATCAAAAAGTAAGCCAAATCATCAAACAAATCACTCAAATTCAGTTCCATGGAGAATACCCAATTTGAGCTTTGAGCTTCCATGAAAATGGAGTTTAAGAACACATACTTTGGATGGTTGATTGAGAATGATAAATAATGAGTAAACTTGAAGAAATTGACACAAAGCAATCAAAGATTAGGGAAAAAGCTATGAATCAAAATGGAGAAGTTAGAAGTAGAGAGAAAACGAAAGTCTTCTTAAGTGAAAAGAAGTGAGTTAGAGTGTTGTCTTTTGGGAAGAAGAAGAAGTGAAATTGGTTCAGTAAACCGGAGAAAAATGGGCTTGAAATCACTTAAATTAAACCAAAAAGATGAGAAAAACTCACTTGGAGCCGACCCTCGATCGTGACTTTTGAGCTTGAATTCGGTCGTTGTCGGGCTCTGATAAACTGTATTTTTGTCGGTTTCTAACCTTTGTTTTGTATCTTTTATTGAGTCAAAGTATGTGTTTTAGAGTCTTTTATTCCATTATCGAGGCATTTCAGGTCATTGGTCACATTTGGAGAGAATGAGCTATTTGGAGTGAAAACTAGCATATGAAGATGCAGAATCATGCAGAGGCGTCATAAGTTTGGATTTCTATGAAAGACCTCCCACCGTTGGATCGAGCTGCAATTTTTGACACAAGATAGCTACGGGTGTTAGATTTCAATTGGCGTTGGTTTCAAGGCATTCGGACAAGCGGTTAGAAAGATATGACGATTTTACTGAAGACATGTCATTCTAGACGGGTCATGCGAGAAAACCGAAAATTTGCCTTATTTCGCCCAGTTTAATTTAAGTTGTACCAAATCCGATTTTTGGAGACTACAATTAGGTTTTTAGTCACTTTTTGAAGACACACTTTCATAATTTACAGCATCCACTTTTAGTTTGTTCTAGGGAGAATATTTCATACTCTGCAACTTTTTGGAGAAGATTTTTGAACCCTTTTAATTGCAATTTTATTATGAATTCCTTTTCATCCATTGTTTTGTTTATTTCTATTATGTCTGAGTAGTTCTCCAATCAAGTTTAGGGTTTTCTAGGGATTTTGGGAATCAATGAATTAGGGACAAATAAGGTTAAATTTTACTGTGTTCTTCATCTATAGTTGTTCTTAATGCCTAAGTTAGATTAGCTACCTAGCTTATGATGATAGGTTGTTTAATGCACCAAAAGTGAATGCACCAAAAGTGAATGTCGACACCACGATAGTGGGTTTGCTATACATTCATGTTTTGTGTTCGAGAATTGAATTTAAACTTGCCCTGAATAGTTCCATGATTTAGATTCCTGACTTTCTGATGAATTCCCTTGACTTGATGCTTTTATCTATCTAAATTTACATTGTTTCTTGCTTTATTTATTTATTTGCAATCACCAAAATCACTTCGTTTGTTTTAGCTGGAGTTTTGATTTAGAGATTGATAGTGTAACAACTTGGTCTTCGTAGATTCGATCCCTAAATTACTACTTCGTTTTGCTGTGTACTTGCAGTAGGATTATAGGGTTAAAAATATGTGTATCAAGTTTTTGGCGCCGTTGCCAAGGACCAATAACGTTACCTTTTGATCTAAGACTAGACTTTAGTTTAAGATTTCTTTTACTTACATTTTTATTTGATTTTCTTCAGGTTTATGACCAGAAGAAGTCAGGGCTCTGAAAATCTCTTGATGGTAGACAATGCAGAACTTGCAAGGCTTGAAAGAGAGAATCGAAGAGCAAGATCCACCACAACCACGATGAACAATCAACTTCCTGAAGATGTTCAAATCAACAATCCTGATATGCAGGTTCCTAATCTAGTGGTTCCACAGGATGCTGCTACAATTGAGCAGTTGAGACAACAGATTGAAAAGCTGCAGAGGCTGCACCGACAGAAGAATGCCGACCCTCCACAGCTTCGCACCATAAGCGATCTAGATACGCCTCATTCATTCTATCAGAACAGGTATGCCATAGTTCATCCTCCTATACAGAGACAAGACTATGAGATCAAGCCTCAACTGATTACTCTGATCAAGCAATATCTCTTCCATGGTCTGCTTGCTGAGAACCCGATAGACCATATTGAGAGCTATGAGGACATGTACAGTACAACCAACTCTAATGGTGTACCTCCAGACTTCATCAAGTGCAAGTTGTTTCCACATTCATTGGGAGGTAAAGCGCTAAGATGGGTGAAATCTCTACCTCCAGGATCTTTGAATACTTGGGAGGAAACTAGAGCTGTATTTCTGGATCACTTCTACACCAAGTCAAAGACTGCTGCACTAAGGAACAAGATTACTACTTTCCAGCAGCTATCTGGTGAGTCCTTCTATGAGGCATAGAAAAGGCTCAGGGAATTCATGAGAGATTGCCCACATCATGGGTATAACGATAAGCAGATTCTCAACATCTTCAATGGAGGAGTCGATTGGGAATACAATAATTCTCTAAATGCTTCCAACAATGGAGATTTCATGACTAAGACAGTGGATGAGGCAATTTACACTTATTGAGAACTTGGCTGCAAGTTCCAGTAATCGTTGTTAGGAGTATGACCGTTCAATACGTGTCAACAATCTTTAGACTCAGAAAATTGATGAGCTGATTGCCAAGATTGATATGTTGATCAAGGCTAATTAAAGAGGAGTGCAACAATGTGATGAAACTAGAGAGGTAGCTTTTGCTCAGGGATTCCAGGAAGAGCTTGATGAGTTGCTGGATGTCAATTATGTGACTGGGCAAGGATATGGACAGATGAGAGGATACAATCATCCTAATTTATCTTACAAGAGCACTAATGTTGAGAATCTTCATGATCAGGTCTATCCTCCAGTTGCCCAAACTTCATAGTATCAGGGAAAATCGCCCGTGCAAAATTCGGGTGTCACTGCGTTTTCTCGGGGAAATTAGGGGCATAAGAGTTATGGTCAGAATTTTCAGATGCAGAATTTCGTGCAAAATCCGGGTACATGTCAAAATTTTCAGAGACAAAACTTCGTGCAAAATCAGGGCGCAAATAATTTTCAGCCTGCTTTCAGACTTTTTCAGCAGCCTGCTCCTCCACAATATCGACCACCATCAAGCACTTCTACCAACTCCCAGGATGAGTTAAAGACTCTCATGCAGCAGCTTCTTCAGAACCAGCAGAAGTCTACCATGGATATCAATGCCAAGGTAGATGGGATCAATGACAAAATAGATGGGATGTACAATGACTTGAATGGCAATTATGAAGCGGTTTGTACTCACATTAAGAAGCTGGATACTCAAGTTGCTCAAACTGTTGCGGCGATTCAGAGACCTCAAGGGACTCTTCCAGGGAAGGTGGAGAAAAACCCAAAGGAGTATTGCAATGTCATCACCTCCAATGATGAGAATGAGAGAGCAATAGAGGAGATTGCTAGATTACTCTATGGGGAAATTATGATAGTTGGGTTGCTGAGAACAATGTGCAAGAGAGCAAGAACACTGAAGATAAAGGCGACATACCTAAGGAAGTTGAGCACAATGGCGACAAAGGATTGACTGTTGAGAGTACTGAGAATGTGGCAATGATTGTGAATGAGCATGGAGAGACACCTATAGGAGTTGAGTGTAAGAAAGCCAAAGATGTTGAGTCTCCTCCTTATGTGCCACCAATTCCTTTTCTGGGTATTGCCTATACAAAAGACCAAAAGAAAGTCTTCTCTAAATTCAAAGCAGGCATGAGTGGTATTGGAGTCCCATTGCCAAAATTGGAGGGCTTGTTCGAAGTTCCAAAACACGTGGAGTTCATCAAGGCAATTCTTGATAATAGAGAGCAAGTTGAGGAGTTGATGGAGTATAATAAGATGAGCGATACTGTACTTCCTGAGCCCACTTTGCTGCCTAAGTTGAGAGATCAAGGTCGGTTTACCATCCAATGCACTTTTGGCGAGGTGGTCTATGATGATGCTCTTTGTGATTCTAGTGCTTATGTGAATGTCATTTCCCTTGAATTGGTGAAGAAACTGAGAATTAAGGATATAAAGGATCATTCGACATCCATTTCGTTTGGTGACACTTCCAAAAAGTACCCGATTGGGAGGCTTGTTGACTACCCACTCAAGATTGGTAGTTGTCTAGTTCTAACAGATTTCACGGTTCTAGAGATGGAAAAAGACTGTAAGGAGCCATTGATTTTAGGAAGACCATTCTTCAACACTGTTGGAGCAAATATTGATTTCCTCAATAAGAGAGTGATCCTTGAGAAAGTCAACAAAAAGATCACATATCCTCTCAAATCATCCAGGGGTAGCTTTTGTGGTGTAATTGGTTTTGAAGAGGTTGGAACAAAGACTCCACGGATTGAGACTGAGAATCATGACAAGAGGATACTACCTGGAAACTTTGTTGTTATTGATCAAGTATTGCTATTTAACTCATGTTTGAAACTTTTTCCAGGGAAGTTGAGATCTTGGTGGTCCGGTCCATTTACAATCAAGGAAGTGAATTCCAATGGAGTTGTAGTGTTGCTGGATGCTGCATGAAGTGAGTTTGTGGTTAATGGCAAAAGCCTAAAGCCATACTTTGCGGATAATGCTATCACTGAGGGTGAAAACATTTCCATTGGTGATCCGCCTACTGCTTAAAGTAGTGAGGGATGTCGAGCTTGAGACGTTAAATAAGCGCGTTTGGGAGGCAATCCCATTTTATCCTTGTATATATTTTTAATTTTTTCTTGTTATTTGATTTTTTTTCCAGTTGTTTTGGTTCATGTTGGTTGCAGAACGGAATTATTCAACCAAGTTTTGAGCTAAGGGATGTGAAAAATAGTCAAGGAATCGTGGACAAAGAATTTTGGTGGCTTTGGAGAATTTTGTCGACCAACAAATCAGTTAAATAAATTAGTGAAATTGGTTTATGGTGTGAAGATGCTTCAGTGGGTTTTCATCGATCTAAGAGTCCATAGAATCGATCAAAGAAATTGAGAATATGCTAAGTGATTTTTCTGTGAATTTTTAACTACCTTAAGGTCCATATTTTCGGTCGATTAAATTTACAAAAGCGGACTGCATTATTCTGTGAAATTTCATCAATCATTGATCGATATATTCAATCGATAATTCGACCATCAACCAATGGTTCTTCTCTTTTCGATTTTGTCGACTCATGTATCGATCATGAATCGATGGAAATTTATTTTTGTGAGTCGATTACTCTGTTGAAAAGCATAGATCCTTACTCGATGGTGTGGTCGATATGTTTCATAAACTAGTGTCGATCATTCTGTGCAAAAATGTCGACCCTTGCTCGATAAATTCCAAAAATCAGGTAAGTTTTTGGTTTATTTTGGTCCAATTTAATTATTCATTCTGGTTAAAACCGGTTTAGGGC
>WJSH01002174.1:38571-48891 GCA_009757365.2 Lepidium campestre
CCCACATGATTCTTTTAAAGAAAAAAAACGGCACCTTGATTTTGGTCAACAACGACTGCTTTCATGCTCTCTCTCTCTCTCATTACATCATCTTCTTTGCTTTTTACTCTTAAGCTTGTGATTCTCTTTGACTTTGTGCTAACCTCTTCATATATACTTCTTATTCAAGCTATCTCCTCTCCACCTCAAGGTAAGTTCTTCTTCTCTCAATTTCCATGGTTTTCTACATAAGAAGAAATTACCATAGAACATGAGTTTAGAGTTTTAGGTGTGTGATTTTGCTTGTTTGGTTACGGATATTGATTAGGTTACTTGATTTGGGCATGACTTTGTAGAGTTAGAACAGAATTTCGAAAATTTCATGAGTTTTGGAGAAGACGATGAATAGTGACGAATTTTTTTTGAAAAGTTTAAAAATTTTCAAAAACTTTTTGTGTAGATGGATTGCTTGTGCCTTGATTATGCTTAATGATTGTTGAGAAGTTGGATTTTGCGATTGCTTGAGATTTACATATCGAACTTGTATTGTGAAACTCAATTTTCTTGAATCTTAACTTTGTTCTTGAGAAAGATGTAGGTACAATTGCAGCTTAATGTCAACATTGAGAAAGAGATTGCTGAAGTGAATGGCTCTAAGAGCGCAGAGACGATGAGATCTCTGATCACGAAACCTCCACTCCATACAGGTCCCGACTCACCAACTTTTGTATATACGCATTGTTTTTTCTTTTCTTTTTGTTTAGCTTTGTTTTGTTGGGGTCCCTTTTTTTGGTTTTTCTTTCGCACCGAGACGGTGAGAAGTAAGTCTGGGGGAGAGGACCGGTTACTGACATTCATTTTAGTTGTTTCTTTTGTTTCTCTTTTTGAGTCATTTTGATGTTTTTCTTGAGTCAGTTTTTATTTTATTGAGTCAAAACCTTTGTAGGAAACTATAATTTTTCAAGGAATTACCACATTTTCAGGAACTTAAGTGACCATTGATTCAGGCTTGACAGAGATCTATTACTATTGGAAAACCTAGAGACTGTGCAACTTCTCAATGATACCCATGTCCTTTTGGGTATTCGAAGAATCTCATGCCGATTTCGCACCTAATCTAACTTAATCTTCTCGTCTTGGGGCTTGGAATACATTGGATCGGGTTCTCCCTTCAGGCCTGAAAGACTTATCTGTGTGAGTATGGTTCCCCTCTCCCAACCTTTCAAATTACTGTGTGCTAGAAACATGTTGAACAGAGCCCGATGATCAAAGAAAAGATTATATGATTTTCTTTGAAGTGAAGGGATAGGAAAATTTCCAGCGACCCCATTATTTCACTTGAAGAAATGATCACGCAAAGGTAAAAGCGAGGCCTAGGAAAATTTTTAGTGATGTCATTATTCGTTTTGCCTTTGAATTACCAAAAGGCAACTGATAGAAAAAATAAAATGATACCCTAGAAGAGTAGGAAAAAATTGGTTGCCAAAGTGGAAGGAATGGGAGGAAAGGAACCATAGGAAGATAGTCTGCGTGATCAGGTTGTGATTGAAAGAGAATTCATGTGTCCATTGATCCATACTCTCTTGATGAGACCACACTTAGCAATTACAGAGGTCGGTATGGTGAATTCGGATTTTTCATCAAGATTGTGGAGTTTGTTTGGGACAGATGTGAAGTCTGGGGGAAGTACAAGGTGGTCTTGATTCTGGTAGATATGTTTTTCGTGTAGCTTACTAAATGGAATGTTTATGTGGTGTTCTTAGGACGAAATGAGTTCCCGCGTTTTCAAACCTCTTTCTCATTCTTGGTTTTTCTGTTTACTTGAGGATAAGCAAAAGACTAAGTCTGTGGAAGTTGATAAACTGTATTTTTGTCGGTTTATAACCTTTGTTTTGTGTATTTTATTGAGTCAAAGTATGTGTTTTAGAGTCTTTTAGTTCATTATCGAGTCCTTTCAGGTCACTGGTCATATTTGGAGAGAATGAGCTATTTGGAGTGAAAACTAGCATATGAAGATGCAGAATCATGCAGAGGCGTCATAAGTTTGGATTTCTTTGAAAGACTTTCTACCATTGGATCGAGCTGAAATTTTGACATAAGATAGCCACGGGAGTTAGCTTTCATTTGGCATTGGTTCCAGGGAATTCGGACAAGCGGTTAGAATGATATGACGATTGTACTGAATACATGTCATTCTGGACGGATCTTGCGAGAAAACCAGCAATTTGCCTTATTTCACCCGGTTTAATTTAAGTTGTACCAGACCGATTTTTGGAGACTACAATTAGGTTTTTAGTCACTTTTTGAAGACACACTTTTATAATTTACAGCGGCCACTTTTAGTTTGTTCGAGGGAGAAGATTTCATACTCTACAACTTTTTGGAGAAGATTTTTGAACCCTGTTAATTCTTTGCAATTTTATTATGAATTCTTTTTCATATATTGTTTTGTTCTTTTCTATTATGTCTTTTCTCCAATCAAGTTTAGGGTTTTCTAGGGATTTTAGGAATCAATGAATTAGGGACACTATTATGTTCTTCATCTATAGTTGTTCTTAATGCCTAAGTTAGATTAGAAACCTAGCTTATGATGACAGATTGTTTAATGCACCAAAAGTGAATGTCTCAAAGCCTGAAAGAACTTAGATGAACAAATTGTCCTTAGCCAACGAAAGCTCATGTTAAGGCAATTTGTGAACTTATCAGAATTGTTTGATAATGCGTGATTAGAATTTTAGGACCAAACGACAGTTTAGGATTCTAGGTTGCTAGACATAGTAGTCAACGCCACGACAGTGGTTTTGCTATACATTCGTGTTCTGTGTTTGAGAATTGAATTTAAACTTGCCCTGAATAGTTCCCTGATTTAGATTCCTGACTTCCCGATGAATTCACTGGACTTGATGCTTTAATATATCTAAATTTACATCGTTTCTTGCTTTATTTATTTAATTGCAATCACCACAATCACTTCGTTTGTCTTAGCTTGAGTTTTGATTTAGAGATTGATAGTGTAATAACTTGGTCTTTATGGATTCGATCCCTAAAGTAATACTTCGTTTTGTTGTGAACTTGTAGTAGGATTATAGGGTTAATACTCTGTGTATCAGGCTCCTCGGCTGAGGTCGGACCATCTCGATCTTTAGCCTCCACCGCGACTCTCAGCATCATCTTTTCAGCACCCAATAACTTAACTATCTCAAGTGACAACACATTTACACTTGCACCTGAATCACATAAGGCATCATCAAACTTCATATCACCAAGTGTGCAAGGTACAACAAAGGTACCTTGATCTCCTTATGGTGTAGCGCGGAAACGGACAAGAGATAAAAGATCTCAAAGAGATCTCAATAGAAGTGGATGACGGCGAATGAAGAGATGAGAGAGGCGATGGTGGAGGTGATGAAGAATAGATGGATAAATAAAGGTCAACCTAGGAAAATT
The DNA here is from genome assembly GCA_009757365.2 of Lepidium campestre. Classification (NCBI taxonomy): domain Eukaryota; kingdom Viridiplantae; phylum Streptophyta; class Magnoliopsida; order Brassicales; family Brassicaceae; genus Lepidium; species Lepidium campestre. The sequence goes on from WJSH01002174.1 coordinate 41,998, forward strand.
TAATCAAGCCTAAGGCCCTTTCTTCCTAGTTAGGTGAATCGAATAAAACCTAGAAGAGTACCAGTCAATCTCGGGAATAGAATCCACCAAGAGACCCGTCTTCTTCCTTGAAGAGAATCAAATTAATCTTCAAACAAGAACCTAGCAATCCAAGGAAATTATCTGAGAGGAAACTTTCATTTTCTGTATTTTCATTCAACGTCAACTGTCCAAAATGTACAAGGGTTTACAACTTATATAAGGATCTTAAGGAAACCCTAATTCTTAATGGGTCTAAACAAGTGGGCCAAATAATTAGTAGAGAAAACCTAATAATTAATCTAGTCTTCTTAATCCTAATGGACCTAAATTTACAAACCCAATTAATTAAACATAAAGCAAGGCTTAAACATTTGGGCCAAATTAAAACATAATTACAAAGGGAAAAACAGAACTCCTCCTCAATAATTAGCTCTCCACGTGAAGTAGGCTTAGAGAACAGCCCATCTAGGACAATCCAAGGCTTGGACGAGCTCTGTACCAAAGCTGCAGTTCCACGATGCACCAAAACCCTCCCGCTTTGAGAGATTCATCCTCGGATCTTAAACGGTCTTCTCCACAAGCTCTCGGCACGATCTGGAGGTTCTTCTTTCTCATACACTCCTTCCAAAGCCTCAGTATGGACACTTGTTGTACCAAGACGTGTGGATGTTGGAGCTGGAGTCAAGAATAGCTCAGGACCTTGGTAGTCACAAGTGAAAGGAACCGGTTTGACTTCTTTGAGAAGATGTGGCATATCTCGATGATCTGGTGGATGTTCCTTAGGTTCTTGGGCTTGTTGAAACCACAAAAGACCCAAGAATAATCTTCTGTTGGTCTGAGATTCACATTGCAATCGAGCTGAGCTATGTTGCCCAAGGTCTCCCCAATCCAGAAAAGTCAAAATCGATACCGGTTTCGCTCTGGTTTGTCCTATGCACTTCCGGGAATTGTCGATGCTCTCCATCAGATGCATTGGTCAGCTGCCAGATTGTAAGCTCCATATCTCAGCGTTCAGGAGGTTGTTTCTTCCATTCTAGGGGTTTTTGGAACCATAAAAGGCCCAATAGTAAAACCCAAGTCGCCTGAGGTAAAGATTGTTTCGGAGTTGGTTTGTGCGGTTCAAGTTTTGCCCTAGACGCGAAATTGCGCACAACTCCGAACAGCCAACTTCCAGATCCCATATATTTTACCTCCGGTAGTCTCTGTTTGCATTCTATGGGTCGTTGGAACCGTATAAGACCCAAGAAAAATTTCCAAGTGGTCCGCAAGGCAAACTCGCGACCAGCTAGGCTGTGCTGATCAATCACTGACCGTGATGCGCAGTCGTCTTCACTGCAGATCGGCCATCTTGTAAAGTCCATATCTCTCAGCTCCGAACTTCTTTCGGTCTGATTCAACTGTGAGGATCTAGATAATTGAGTCATGCATCCACATAATTCTAAACCATTACCTACTTCATCCTGAGCCGCTCAGAATATGTCAAAGAGTAAACATATATCCTCTATGTCGGCGGCTGAAAGTTGCTGAAGAGCATCCATTGAGTCTAGCTCAGCAGCTGGTGGTTTTGGCATGTCATATGGCCTCCAACCAATTCCCTCTCTATCCTTAAGCCTCTCTGGGCTTTCTAGATCTGATTCATTGTGAACCACATGATTCACAACAAGGAGATGTTCGGTATGAGATATGGTGCTTTGAAGATCAAAGCAATCTCCATGAATCTCGAGAGTTTGATAAAGATCAAAGCCATCACAAGATTCACTCATGTTTACTTTGAACTGTGAACACACCTTCTTTTGGCCTTAGTGAGAAACCTTCCTGGAATTGGGATTGAAGAAACATAAGGAGGAGGTTCCAAAACCTTTTTCTTGACTTCCTCAACTTCTTTAGGCTTCTCATTTTCCTCTTCAGTTGCTTGTTCTACATTCTCAGTAGATTTGTTCTTCAAAAACTCTTTGTTTCTTTCCTCAACTTCCTTGAATTCTTCTCTAGACACAACAATGACGAACTCAATGTATCCATCACTAGTAGCAACCAACATTTCCTTTCCTATGGTATCTGGCTTCCCTTGGCATCTCATCATTCTCCATGGTGAATTTCCTCTCAAAGAACCTTTTCCCAACGACCAGATTAAAGAGTCTAGCAATCTCATCAATTGCCTTCTCCTTGTCGTTTGAAGTGACAACATTACATAGCTCTTTGGGGTTTTGCTATGGTTTTCGAGGTAGCTTATCTGAAGCTCTTGAGCTTGTTGAAGCAATCTGAGCAATTTTGATTCTCAAGAGTTTTAACATGAGAATTTATGGAGTCTATCTTCCCCTGAAGATCATTATAGCCCCCGTCCACCTAAGCATGGACTTATACCAAATGTTTGTTCACCTCTGCTTGCCCCTTAACTTGAGTCTCTAAAAATTGAGCAAACATAGCTTTTACCTCAGAGTTTTAACTCTGAGAGGATGAAAAAGTCTATAAGCATGTTCGCTGAAACAGTCTATAAGGAAAGCTTTTGGCTGAGGCAGGTTCAACAGTAGTGTATATCATCAACATATCACCATCAACAACTCTAAACCTAGAAATACCAGAGGAAGTGTGGACATGAAGTTCAATTGAATACAACCATTTGAGAAGTTTTGGTTGTTTGGCTTATGTTCATAAAATTAGTGATAAGATTAGTACAAGGGATTCAAGGGGAATTTTTCTTGGTTGTGGTTAGGGCAATAAAGGTTACAGAGTGTGGCTTTTAAATTAGCAAAAGAGAGTAATCAGTAAAGATGTTGTTTTTCAGGAAAACAAGTGGTTTAAGGATATTACAGAGGGTAATGAATCATCATTGATGTTCCCTTTAAAACACTCAATTAAATACAACAAATGTAAACAATCTTGTCATCATAAGCATTTGAGGTTCGAACCCACATAAAACTTAGAGCCAACACACTAAGATTGGGAGCAATCAATGCTAAGCTAGAGAAACAAATAGCAAGGTTATCAAACAAAACAGGATAAACCAAACTAAGAGACAAAACAATATTAAAGCAAACTAAACAACTCAAAGAAATTAAACTAAACGAAATGCAGATGATTAAAGCAATGGATCTTAGGCTACACAATCGATCAAGGGAATTACAAGCTAATCAATGTTGCTAAAGACATACAATCAAACTACCATCCTAGGGCATGAGACACTAAAATAGATCAACCTACTCTTGTGGCGTTCAATCCTTATGCAAACATTAAGCCAAGTTAAACTCTCATTTGCCAACCTAATGTCTAACAAGCATTAACAAGCAAACTCACAAAAGACCACTTTCGACCCTAAAATCAAATCTCGTTGGTTAAGGAAGGAAAGACCACAAAAAGACTCTTTCGGGACATCCATCAAACACCTCTCTGACGATGTCTTTCCTACTATCAAGGTTACTAGCTGATCAGACAAAACCTAGCATTAAGAGCATCTTGAGTAAATGATTTTAAACATCTAACAACCTAAGCAACAAGATTCAATCATCAAACCCTAAGATCTTCCTAGCCATCAATCCATTAAAAGATTACTCACTCATGTTCAAGCTAAACCTAAAGCAAAGAAATGATAAAGCAAACAAAGACATAATGAAAATGGAAATAAGAGAAAGGTTAAGAAGAAACTCTTGATTGACGATGGATCATGAAGATGCTCATAGATCCACAAGAATTTCAAAGAATCCTCTCTAATCTCTCTTACAAAGAACCAAAAGGCAAAGCTTGAAACCTAGGGGCAATGAAAATGTTTAATTTGTAATAACTTTTGTTCATAACCTTAGAATTTTAAGCTTAAATAGTAGAGTATTGTGTTTCTAAACGAACTAGGTCGACCTGAGAAAAACCGGGTCAGATCTTAGACAAATGAAGCATGTTGGGACGACCTTCGAGCACCACCCTCGACCGCGTCGTTTTGTTTTCACATTTGGAGGCAATATAGTAAGTTGGTATTCAAGATTCATATAGTAGTGGCTCTATCTACTACAAAAGTAGAGTATATTGCTCTATCTGACTCATATAGATTGTCATGGACATAAAACCTGATACCTGAAACCTGAACAAAAATCGACTTAAAATCAGAGGAACCAAAACCGACCTAAAATAAGAGGAACCAAAACCGAACCCCAAACCCAACCGGAACCGTATCAAGAACATAATGGGTACCTGATATATTTTTATTAAATTTTTGGGTTTTTATATTGTTTTACTACTAAATCTTTATTAATTTAGATTTTTTATAAAAATTTAGATAAAAATACCCGAACCCAACAAAATTTATACTCTAACCAAACCCGACCCAATAAATAATAATACCCAAATGGATCTTTATTCAATAGAACCGAAAACCCGAAACCCAAAACCCAAAACGATCCGACCCGAACAAAATTTATACTCGAACCGGACCCAAAATATAAAAATACCCAAATGGATCTTAATTCAATGGAACCGAAACTTGAAACCCAAAAAGACCCGCCCAAACCCGAATGGGTACTCGAATTCCCATATTTCAAACAACAAGCAATCGAGATTCATTGTGACTGACAATGAGCTATTTACTTAGCTAAGAACAACAATTGTGTAGAAAGAACGAAGCATATACATATCAAATACAATTTTATGGTATCACATTTGGTTAGATGGATACTGGAAGATGATGATGATGACTATGATGATAATTTTTCAGCAATGGTTAATACCGAGAGATTGGTCTAAGTTACTACAGAGGTGTTGGATGTTGTCATGTTCGATAGCTCATGTATAGATCAAATCAGTTGTGTCATTGTATTATACGAATAAACCAGATAACAGTTGAACCATTGTGTAGAATGCTAACTTCACAATATGGTATACAGGAGACTAACAATGTCTATGATGTGGAGGGGATAACAATGTTTCTTAAAGTAGTTGGAAAAGATATGACTATGAGGGGTATTGCTCAAATATATCAACGAGCTTTGAATACAGTAAAATAAAATTTGATGAAGTTTTGAGTGTTGTCCTCAGGTATAAAGCGGATTCGATAAAACCAGTAGAAGGTGATTTCACAAGGGTAAGCACAATTTTAAAGAATGATTATCAATATTCCATATTTTAGACATTTCTTTGGAGCATTTGATAGAACACATATCCAAGTTTGTATTCCTAATATAAATGTAGATGATTATAGAGCTAGAAAAGCAGAGCCTATAATTAATGGTCTTGCTAATGTAACTTTGAGATGAAGTTCATATATGCATATGTGGATATTCCAGACAAAGCACATGATACAAAGTTTTGACTCATTATGCCAAAAAAAGGAAGTTTCTTTTCCATATCCAAAAAAGAAGAAGAAGATGATGATGATCAAAATAAACATATTGCATATGAGCCGACAAGTAATAGAGCTATGGAAGGATTACAAGACACATCCACAAGTGAAATTGGCAGAGGACGCCGACTACCTTACTAAAAAATTTTATGTGTTTTATATACAAAACTTTTGTTATGTTGTGTTGTATTCGGACTTTTGTTATGTTCATTTATGTTTTAGTTTTTATAATGATGTTCTATATAATTATTTAACTTTGTCTTATAATTTTATATTACGTCTAAATCAATAGTGCTAAATTACTTATATAGTATTTTTAAATCTAACATATTATTTAATTTTTGGTAAATTAATCTATATTTTATAATTTAAATTAACATGAAAATAAATTAAATAGTTAATTACATATTGGTTTTTGTGATAAATCATATAAAAAATTTTAAACTAGAAAAACATGAGTTAAAAAGAGTCATAGCGACTGCAAAAAAAATAATATAGCAACCAATCGCTGGCGACTACAAAAAAAAATATTGCGACTAGTTGCTAGTCACTGGCGTCTGCAAAACGAACAACATAGTGACCATTCACAGCGACTGCGAAAAGAACAAAAATTAATATTTCTGAACATCGTCACTGTCGCTGTCGCCATAGGGCTCATCTTATCCAAATAATTTACTTTTTTTAGGAGAATTAACAATATGATTAAATTTATATTTTAAAATAGTTAATTTCATGCATTTTTGACACAGATAATCATCTAGTTGTAAATTTAGCACGAAAACTCTATGAATATAATATTGGTTAAAGATATACTGCATTGGTTAAATAAAAGAGTAGCCTCTTTTTTTTGTCTTCTCAAAAATGAACCTTTAAGTTTGAAATTGTCCATAGTATCTTTTTTTTGTCTTCTAAAAAATGTACCTTTTGAGTTTTAAATTATTGAAAATAGTTCATTTTTGTTTTTGATTTTGTCCATCGTGTACATAATTTACTATATATATCCATTGTAGACAATTATATTGCATTTATGTCTATTGTGGACAATTATATTAGATTTTTGTCCATGATATGCATAATTTACTATATATGTCTATCGTAGACAATATATATGTCCACGAGGGACAAAATCAAGAATACTCCCTATGCCAAAAGGTGTATTTTCGACAAGGTGAAAAAGGAGGTATAAAGGACAATTTTAAACGTAAAATGGTTATAGGGGACAATTATTTCTAAATAAAATGTTGCATTTCTTTGGAAAAAAATCAATTATAGACTTATCTTTACAATTTATATAATATTTAAACATAGTTTAACTCCGTGCATTACACGATAATCATTTAGTTATAATATCCAAGAAAGATAAACTGAATTTAGTAGTAAAACACAATATTTCATTTATTTGAAAAACGACACACATGAGACATTACATATAATAATAACTAAATATTGGATTAGTCAAATCCATAACATTAAAAGTTATAATTCTAATAAAACCGACAACATAAAACAAATTACAAAAAAAAAAAAAAAAAAAAAAAAAAAAAAAAAAAAAA
>WJSH01002185.1:3933-16094 GCA_009757365.2 Lepidium campestre
TTCCACTATTCTAATAATAATACTAAAAATATATATATAAATTATGTGAGGAGAGGATTAGAATCATTCATACACGATCTGGTACATATTCCAAAGGATGGAATAAGTATGATAAGCCTTAGAAGGATCAAACCAAAGATAGATCCGTTGTTCTCTGTTTCCTTTGCCTCCAGTGAACACATTTGTCTGTAATATTGCTGGTTGTCCTGTTCTGTTCCCAAGAAACTCGAAGTCTATCTCGTCATGTTCGTTGTTAGTAGACGACAGCTTCACAACATTTAATACATTTTTTATGTAAATTAATAAATCTTTAAAAGAGTTGAGATCTGTGTTATAGTTGTGATTTAGAGACTTACGTAAAAAGCTGTTACGACTCCAGCTGTGTCACCAGCCGGAAGCTTTATGTGCATACTGAAATGTCCAAATAAATATGACCCTTTGGATTGAAACCCTGTCCCTGTTTTTATTTAACAAAATAAACAGAGTGAGTGAGCGAGTGAATATTAAAAAAAAGATATTTCATACAAAAATATATGTGTCCTATAGAAAATTTTAATTTTAACTATTGTTTTGAAAACCTATAAGAAACTATATTTGACAAAAAAAGATACTATAAATGATGAATAATGATGTGAAATGGAATATTAAACTCAAGAAAAATACATTTTATGCCTAAATGATGGAAATGAATAGTTTTTTTTTTGCTTATTGGGTTTTGAATGGAGTTTGAAACTCAAGAATAATAAAATTTTCCATTATAACAAATAAAATTTTCAAGATTGGGAACATTAAAAATTTGCATATTATTAAGAGAACTATTTATATATATACTGCTTAACAGGTTTTGGTAATAGTAAATGTACCAGTGTATTTATCGAGGATGAGTTGTAGTTCTTGACCGCCATTGATTTGCTTCTGGTGGTCGAAGGCCCAAGTTGGGACGTAGTTACGGCCAAAGGGCACATCAATGGCTTTGCGTGGTGGAATTGCCATTACCATTGTTGAAGAAACCATAAGAAATAGAGCCATTAGAGGCCATGGAGAAGCCATTGATGTACTTAGAGAAAGAAAGAGAGAGAGATGATGCTGATGATAATGAGAGGAAGGTAAGAGGGTGTGTGTGGCCTTTTATAAAGGACGACTTCTTTGCGTTAATAATTATTTAAAATTTTTAAAATTCTTTTGTTTATCAAGTTTCTCAGATCTTTCTGGTTTATTTATTTGGGTTTGTAATTTTTTGTAACAATGGCTTACAACTGTAACATCGACATCATACGTACAGCTATACAGCTTTCACAATCAATTTCTTATTTGAATATGAAATTTATATATAAAGCATTGTTGGGTAAATAAATGAGTGTTGATAAGTGAAGTTGTGGTGAGTGTTTTGATTATAAATGTGTTTGTTATCTCTAGAGTGTAACAAAATAATATTTACATTATGGACTATATATGTCATATTATACAATTCATAAAAATGGAAAGTTTAGCTTAGTTTTTGTTGTCAAACAATTTTAAAACTAAATTAAACTAGCAAAAGTAAACTAAATTAAAACTAGCAAAGAATTCTAAGACTATCTCCAATGTATTCCTTTATTTTTTATTCTAAAATAAAGAAATTCTATAATAAATGTGTGTTTTACTTGAATCTATTCCTCTATTTTTAACTCTAACAAGCAATATTCTAATTACATTCTATTTTTAATTTATCATTAATATCCTTTATTTTTAAAAACTATAATTTAACTCCGTTTGTTTATTATTTGAAATATTTTTATAAATAATTATTTTTTAAAATAAATATTTATTATATTTTGACTAAAAAAATATTTATTATAATAAAATATTCTAGCTAGTCTTCATATTTTTGGAGTTTACTTAGTTGTTTGTGACTTTTGTGTTGTTTAATCTATAAAATTTAATTATCATTTATTATATTCAAAATTTATTTAATATTTAAAATTTAATAATTATTTAGAACTTGAATTATCATTTATAATATTTTAAATTTAATTTTTATTCAAAATTTAACTATTATTTAAATTTAATGATCATTTATAATATTTATATGTTTTTAATGGTTATTTATATCATTTATAAAAATTAAAGAATTATTTTGTAAATAAAAAATTCACCTTTAAAATAAAGGAAAAAATAGCACTCCCTTAAAAATAGAGAAAAAAATAGCATTCCTCTATTTTGGAGTCAAAAATAGCATTCCTCTATTTTAGAGTTAAAAATAAAGGTGAGTCAGAAGAAATTTTAGTATAAAATAGCATTTATAGTTAAATATAGCATTGGGTTAGAGATGCTCAATAAAAGAATGATAGATATAGGTTATACAATCTTGAATCTAAAAAGGAATGAAAAGAACTCTAGTTCAAATATCATAAAAGACGGTAGAACATAGAAAATGGCTCTTGTACTCGAGCGTCAGACTCCAATCTTCTTACCAGAGAAGAATTGGGTAAACTTTATCTCCATATTAGAGGAAATTTATGGGTTCACTCTCTTTCTTTTAAATGGAGGACTTCAAACTAGAAAATACCCAATGGAAATATTGACTCCGCTTTTATATATATAATATAATTTGAATATATAGCAATGTGTTTCTTAGAAAAAGATTTTTTTTGATAAAAAGCCTAGCAAAAGATTTTCTTGTCATATATTTACCACTATTCTCAGCATATAAATTTTTTTACCGATAATGAATTTAACTATTTAAAATATTTGAAATCTTATCCAAACAATACTATTTTCTTCTCCAACAATGCTAGTTAGAGCCTGCAGATACGCCGGTCGGACCCTAAAATTATGTTTTTGATTTAAATATACAAATAAAAATAAAAACTAGTATATGTCAAAAAGTCTTGGACCAAAATTGGCGGAGAGAGAACCAGAGAACGGACAAAAAGTGGCCATTTGCTCCGACATGAAAGTTAATGTAATGAGGTATTATTAAATTGCATAATAAAATAAATAAATAAATCAAGTGAGAAAGATAAATGAGAAGTAGTGGTATAACCGTAAACGCATAGCAGTGAAGACACATGGAGTCACACTTATGGTGTCCTAGAATTAATTTTGATAATCCTTTTGAAGTTCTTTCGCTTTAGTCTTATTCTTAGAAGTCTCAATTATCAAACTAATTCTTTGGCCCACTCATATAGAATAGCAGCTAGTTCTTATTCGTTTGTAATTCCGGATCCAGCTACTATCTCTTCTTAATGAAATTTTGGTTAACAAAAAAAAACATGTTCCATATATTTTTCTTTTTTATAAATTATAAGAGTTTCATATCTTTGACTCGTAATTTTTCCTAGTGCCTAGGGCCAGCAAAGCGTAAATCATCCTTTTCAAATGACTTGAACTCATGACCTCTCTCTTAAAGAAAGCTATTAGACCAAAGTCACTTGGTAAACATATTTTTTTTGCCAACTTAACTTCTCATTCAATCAAAGGCCAAGAGCCACACTCCAACAAGCAGGCAAATTGTTTATAAAAATACAACAATTTGAAAGACCCCGAACATTCGGGACCAAAAAATTCTCTTTGAAATTAAGAGAACGAGGAATAAAAGATAAGGAGAATACTAAAAACTTGCTCTGAAGGCTTAAAAAATCGTCAAAATAGTTCTAGAAAGTTGGCCAACTATCAGGATCGGCAAACATATGCAACACCTCCAGACAATCAATAGCAAAATGAACCTCCGTTATCGGCAAAGATACCAAAGAACTCATCACCCACAGAAGTGTCTCCACCTCACAATGTTAAAGAGAAAGACTCCGTCTTATTCCGATCGCGCCTAGATTAACCCCTCCTGGCTCATGTGTAAAACAGTACCATCCCAAACCAGACTGCAATTCAGTATCCTTCCAAGAACCATCGACGAAACAACAAAACCCAGAGAAAATATCCTTCTCCGCAAGAGGCCGATACACTATCGACTGAGAATCCAAACAATCTCGACTAACAAGGTCATTGTCAAAACCATGAAACGGTAGCCCCAACTACGCCCGTGTCCAGGCCTTCGCTTAAGTTTCCGCATGCTCCACTACCTCTCGTGGATCCCGATCGATATTCCAAAGACTTTATCATTTCTGGCCTTCCAAATGAACCACAAAAGCCAAGGAAAACAATGGACGTCTGAACCCCGGGGACTCCACCATAATAAATAGTCTAGATTAACTGTCACCGATCCTCCCGGGAAAATACCCATAGGTGACAGGATCCGAGATAAAGCCCAAGCATGAAGTGCCAGAGGGCACTCAAATAAGGCATGATTAATACTCTCTCCCTCCACACCACACCGCGCCCATAAATCTTCACCTAATATGCGTTTTTTGACCAAATTTGACTTAACCGCTACCTATCCTGAAAGAGCTTGCCATAAAAAATGTCGCAGCTTAGGAGGGCATTTAACTTTCCACACCTGAGCCTGCAGTGCCTTGTAATTTGGACCATAAGACCCTATTACCGCCCTGAAAACTGTAAATTCTGCCCAACACCATGATCTCACCGAGTACCAATCGGACCGTATAAAATGCCAACCCACCCAATCCGACTTGCGTCATCGTGATAACGGAATCCCTAAAATCAAAGAAACATCCCGAGGAGTAAATAATTGCAGCATCAAAACCTCACGCCAACCCAACGAGCTCCGATCAATCAATTGATCCACTATTGAGGAGGGATACAGATTAGGTCCCAAACCAACTGGAGGCCTCAGGACCACATCGGGAATCCACGGGTCCTGCCACACTCTGGTAGCACACCCATCACCAATCCTCTAAATCAAGCCCTTCTGGACCAAAGATCTAACCGTAATAATATTGCACCACTCATAACAGACTAAGTAATCCTTCTTAGGATACAATGAATCTCCATCCTTAAAATATCTTCCCCACAACACCCTAGCTACCAGGCTCTCCGGATTATCCAGTAATCTCCACAATTGCTTAGCTAACAAAGCCGAATTAAAATCAACAATAGACCGAAACCCCAGCCCGCCATCATCCTTTCCCTTCCATAAAGCCTCCCATCTAGACCAATGAATACCCTTTGAATCCCGAGAACTCCGCCACCAAAAATCGGCAATCGCTGCCGTAATCTTACTTGTAACAGATTTGGGTAGACGAAAACAAGACATAGCATAAGTTGGAATAGCCGATAAGACAGGCTTAATCAGAACTTCCTTCCCTCCTTTAGATAAAAACCGGGAAGACCATGAGTTAATGCGACCTTAAATCCTCTCCTAAACATAAGCAAAGACTCTCGACTTTGCGCTTCCTAACCCCTCCGGTATCCTTAAATATGTACCCATACCACCCACTTCCTGAATACCCAAAATGTTTTTAATCTCTTGTTGAACCATACCATCCACTGAAGCCCAAACTGAATAGAAGACTTCGCAAAGTTTATTTGCTGACCGACACCCGCTCATATTCCTGAAAGCCTTGAAGAAAGGACATCGCTTCCTCCTTAGATGCTTTACAGAAAAAAGGCTATCGTCAGCAAACAAAAGATGAGAAACCGGTGGACTCCCACGAGCAATCTTAAGGTCTATCAGCTCTTTATCTACCTCCAATGTCTTGAGAATCGAAATCCACGCCTCAGTACAAAGGATAAATAAATAAGGAGAGAGAGGATCCCCTTGCCGTGATATACACTATAAATAGCTTCATTATCATGTATATTCTAGTACATTTTGCATCATTTAGGACTTATGTTTATTCACTTTAGTATATGTTTTCCCTCATTTTGCATTTTAGAGTCTTAGTGTAGAGAGTTGCATATTTTTCCTTTCTTTGAGTCTTATCTAGGTGATTTGGAGCCAATTTGGAGGAATGGAGACTTGGCGATAAATGTGGAGCAAAACAATGAAGTCAAATGCATCAAGCAAAGAAGGAACGTCGATTCTGTTGATTGGATCGATTGAAAACGATCCACCAAATATAATTAGGTAAACTTTGGACACAAGATAGCTACAAGAGTTAGCTTTCATTTGGCTGTGGTTTAAAGGTATTTGGACAAACGGTCAGAGAGATACAATGAGTTTTACTCATGATAGGATTGTTGGAGCTTCATGCTCAAAACGGTTTGAAAATGAAGGTCTTCCCGTGCATGGAATTCGATGATATTTGGACACAAGATAGCCAAAAGAGTCAGATTGCATTTAGCGTTGGTTTGAAGGCATTTGGACTAGTGGTTTGGAAGATATGGCGATTTTACTCAAGACCGGCCAAACTAGAGACGAGACCGGCCGGACCCGAACTGAGACCGGCCGGTCATCGAACCATTTTTTGACATTCCAAGCCAAGACCGACCAGTGCAGATGCAAGACTGGCCGGTCATCGGACCATTTTTTGATGTTCCAAGCCAAGACCGACCAGTCCAAACCCAAGACCGGCCGATCTACGTCCCATCACATGTTTTCCCTTTTATTTCACTTGGATCCGGCCCAATTTGTCTTGGGTCGATCCAACTCGTTTTGAAACCTTAAAACCCTAATGTTTAAGGGTTGAAACACACTTCTTCTCACCTTTGGAGAGCAGCCACCAAGAGAGAGAGTTTAGAGAAAGATTGAAGATTGATTTCCCCTTCTTGGGGATGATGATCTTTGGATCATCATCTCCCATGTGTTGAGATTTCGTGTTCTCTTTTCTTTTCTCTTTTCATTATGTTCTTTCTTTTGTTATTGATTTGGTTTATGAATCTTGTTTCAGATTTAGTTAATGTTTTTGCTTATTATCATATTGCTTTTGTTTATAGTCATCTTCTTCCTTAGTTTCATGCTTTTGATGGTTGAGTAGTGGATTTATGGGTTGATGGTTTAGTAGATCTAGGGATTTTATGGTTGAATCTTGTGCTTAAGTTGTTAGATTTATTGTTCCTCCACTTAAGGTGTGCTTAATGCTAGGTTTAGCTTGATCAACTAGTAATCTTGATAATGGGAAAGACATCGCCCGAGAGGTGTTCGATGAAAGTCCTAAAAGAGCCTTTTTGTGGGTTTTCCTTCCCTAGCCAGTGAGAGTTGATGTTAGGGTGGAAAGTGGTCTTTGTGAGCTTGTGTGTTAATGCTTGAGACTGTAGGAGAGCAAATGAGAGGTTAGCTTAACATATTGATCGCATAGGGGTGAATGCCATGAGAGTGGGTTAATCTAGATTGAATGAGTCTCATGCCCTAGGATGGTAGCTAATGTGTGCTTGAGTTTCTTGGTTTGATTGTGTTTTCCCTAGATCATTGTCTTGCCTAAAACCCATTATCTCTATTTGATTATCTCATTTCACTTTGCTAGTTAGTTTCTTTGTTTGAGTAGTCTAGTTTTAGCTTAACCTCCTCTCATCTATTTTGCTTTAGCTCAAGTTTAAATTCTTGCAATCCTAATGTGTTGATTCTAGATTCTCTGTGGATTCGAACCTCAATTGCTTCAATGTCATAGTTGTTTGCTTGTTGTATTTATTTGTGTGTTTGGAAAAAGCGAACATCAAATTGGCGCCGTTGCTGGGGAATCTATGCAATTAGCCCTTAGGAATTGGATTTGATTTGCGTCTAAAGTTTTTCTTTTATTTTTTACTAACTTTCTTTCAACTTTTTGTTCTTTGACAAGGTACAATCACAAGAGAGAAAGCATGACTTCAGATTTTGCCTCCAGGTTGAAGTCCTTTCTAGAAGCTAAAGACAGGAATAGCTTTGGACCCCATTAGCTATCTTGGTTTTGATAGCTCATCCACTTATCAAGAAGGACTTCCATATGAAGACTTTTCTCAAGAAAACCAATGTGAATATGGTAAAAGATGCCAATCTTGGGACATGGAGTATCAACATAAAGAAGCTTGTTCTTCCCCAATCTCTGAAGATGAAGAGATTCACAACATGCTGAAGTTGCTTTTGGAAGAACAAGAGAAGTTTAACAAGAGTATAAGCGTGTTTGGCTCTCATGTGTATGCTTGGGAACAAAGCTCAAAAGATTTGATCACTCACGAGAAGAGGCTTGATGAGAGTATGTTGGTGGACAGTCATGAATGTTCAACAATCACTCATCCCACGCCAACAAAGATGAATGATCCGGGTAGTTCTGTTTTGCCTTGTACCATTGAAAAGGACGAGAAAGAGTACTTGACTTGGGACGTTATTGAGAAGGTACTAGCCTCTTGGGCGAAACCCAGCTCAAAGATGTGGAGATAAGCTCTAGCGCTAGTGAAGAGACGGTGCAAGAACTTGAACTTCCTTTTGCTTGTGAGGTTGATGAGAATCCTGAGATAAGACAAGAGACAAAGATTGAAAGACCTATAGAGAAACAAGATAATCTCATTGAGAAAGCCTACAAGGAAGTTGATAAAGAGGAGTCTCCAAAGGCACAACCCTTTAGCAAGCATCTTGGTATAATCTTCACCATTGAATTGAGCTTAAATGATCCATGGAAGATACCATTCTTTGAGGAGGTTAGGATGAAGGAATTTAGGGGATGGTTCTATGATGGATATGATCCGGGAGATCCAAGCTCATCCACACTCCTCTCATGAAAAGTGAAAGGAGAGTCAAGCTAGTGACTTAAAATAAGCTCACTTGGGAGGAAGTCCCATGGTATCATTTTGTACATATTTTTAATTGTTTTTGTTTGCTTAACTTTGATGTGTGCTTGGTGAGCTAAGGCCATAGGAATTGAGCTTAGTTGAAGAGGTTTTTATCCAAAGGAAGGAACCATGATCAAGGAGTTTGTAGATTTGCCAAAAGAAACAAGGAAGAATAGGGGGAGAGACCGACCTAGTCGCGGCCTAGACCATCCGAAACAAGCATGCGACCGGCCGAGGATGAGCCACAACCGGTCCAGCATCAGCGATGTTTCTTGACACGGGCCGAGGACTGGTTGATCCAGAGGCGAGACCGGTCCAGCATGCATCACGACCGGTCTGACATCGTTTGACATTTCTGAAACACTCCAAGCGACCGACCGGACTTGCATCGCGACCGGCCAAGGCACACAAGAGACCGATCGAGGCCATGCACACCAAAATGACGAGATCCAAGTGACCAGCCAGACCCGAATCATGACCGATCGACGCAAACATGTGACTGATCGGGAAGTCGCAAGCCGAGAATCGTGCAACTGGCCGAGGCATTCTTAGGACCGGTCGGTCCGATTTTATGCTCGGCCGGTCCCCTTTAAAAGTTAAGTTTATCTTCTCTTTTGGTTTGATTTAAGTGATTTTCAATCCTGGTTTACTCCGGTTTAGCTAAACCAAAAGATAATTTGTCTTCTTTCTTATGAGCTTCAAAGAAAATAACACTCCTCACTTCATTTTCTCTACAAAAGTTTTTCTTCTCCACTTTGAAATAGATCATTTTCTCATCTAATCTTTGTTGATTTTGTTCTAATTTTGTCAAAGTTCATCCACTACTTACCAAGGTATGTGTTCTTCAAACTCCATTTTCATGGAAGCTTGAGCTCAAATTGGGTACTCTCTATTGAGCTTGAATTTGGGACATCGCTTCCTCCTTAGATGCTTTACAGAAAAAAGGCTATCGTCAGCAAACAAAAGATGAGAAACCGGTGGACTCCCACGAGCAACCTGAAGGTCTGTCAACTTTTTATTTACTTCCCGTGTCATGAGAATCAAAATCAACGCCTCAGTACAAAGGATAAATAAATAAGAAGAGAGAGGATCCCCTTGCTGTAATCCCCGAGTCGGTCGAAAAGCTCCATGCAGAGACCCATTAACCAAAACTGAGTAGAGAACTGACCGAACACAAAGCATCGTCCCAGCAACCCACTGCTCACAAAATCCTAATTTGCAAAGTAAAGCCTCAAGAAAACTCCATCCAATCCTATCATAAGCCTTACTCATATCTGTCTTGACAGCCAGGATTAAACCCTGAACCGACTTATTTGTTCACAAAGCATGAAACATCTTATGAGCAACAAGAACATTATCCATAATTTGTCATCCCGCCACAAACGCCGACTGAGTATCCGAAATCAGAGAGGGGAGGAACTTCTTTAACCAGAGACACATCACCTTAGAAATCACCTTATACGCCATATTGCATAAGCTAATGGGACGAAACTCTGCAATTTTCGTAGGTCGATCAATCTTCGGAACCAAACAAATATTTGTTCGATTCACAGCATCCTCAAACCTCCTTGTTCGAATAATGATATTTGACCAAAAGCACCATATCCGATTTCATTACTAACCACGATTTTTGATAAAATAACGTCGTCATACCATCCGATCCTAGAGCCTTCTCTGGATCCATTAAAAATAAATCCGCCGAACCTCATCCTCTGAAGCAGCAACCATCAATCCCTAATTACGTATATCATCAACTAGCGGTTGAATCCCTTCTAAAGAATGTAACATGTCCGGAGATGACACTAACGTAAATAACGTGGAGAAATATTCTATAGCTTCCGCCGCAATCGCATCTTCTGACGTAACCCAACGATCACCAGACACAAGTAAACCATAAATCCTATTCCGCGATCTACACTGCTTAGTCTGAGCATGAAAGAACTTCGTGTTATTATCTTCTTCCGAAAGTCATTTATTCATGCTCTTCTGTTTCCAGTAAATCTCTTCATCCCGATAAGCTAAGTGAAGCTACTCTGCCACCTTATGAACCTCCGCTAATGTCTTCAAATCATCATTCTTAGAGTCTTCTAGTATCATCTTCGCCTCCTCAATTTGATTCCTGCCCGGGAGAACCTGCCGTTTCCACCACTTCAAAATTTCTCGTTGACAATTTTCTATCTTATGTGTAAATCTACACCGACGAAGATTCGCATACCGAGTCCACCCCTTGACCACAAAGTCCTATAATCCTAGCTTACCAATCCACCACTTATCAAAAATGAACGATGATCGCCTCTTAAACCTATTCTGGATAAGAGAAACGATACTAGGTTTATTGATAGGATTCCAAGAATCGACTCTGTCCAAGGCCGAGAAGTGTCACGTTGGAGGAGTGGAGACAGGTGGTGGCGCGGTGCAACCTGCGGAGAGTCGATGGTGCAGTGCTACAACGATGAGGCTCAGGAATGACGGAGCAGAGAAACTCGGAGGAGTGGAGCTGCTACGGACGGGAAGACGGTGCTGCGCGGTGGAGGGAAGAAGACGTCGGGCAAGGAAGAGGCGGCTGCGTGAATGTGAAGGTGTCAACGGTAGTGCTTGAAGAAGAAGCAGTTCGGGTTGCCGCGTGAAGAAGACAATGAACTGCAGCGCGACGAGCAGAGGACGATGAGCGATGGCAGCGCTGCTACACGACGAAGATGGAAGCAACGGCGGCGGACGGTTGTGAGAAGAAGGGCGACGTCAGACTGGAGCTGAGGTTTAGAGGCGATAGACGACGATGAGGCTTGGAGGGACTGCGACGATGGACGAGAAGTGGTGCGGCGATGAGGTAGCAACGAAGATGGCAGTGCGGCGTGAGAAGAATGGTGACACCGGCGGCGGCGGTTCGGGCAGACGGCGGTGGCTCAACGGAACTGATAGAAGAAATCTTTGAAAGATGGTTGTCTTGCAAAGATTTTGGATTTGGCTTGCAAATCAAAGAGGATGAACAATCTCAAGCAAATAGCTTTTCTCATAAACATTCATCAAAGGAACAAGAAGCACAAGTTTGCTCCTAAATAGGAGACATAAGTTTTAGGGTTTGAGCTTAAACAAAACAGCATGTAGTTTAAGCTAAAAACAGCACGATATTTAAAATAAAATAAGAAACAACGAAACGTTTTTCTGGACCAAATAACTATTCCTGAATAGCTTAGACGTATCGTTGAGGCTTTGCCTCGTTAAAAACCTTATTGGAGAACCTCCTTCCTACCAAAATCTCCACCAAGGAAAAGAGTGCAGAACTCCAACGCTAGCTACTCATTCATAGTTACCTGGCTTATCGGTTGGGCTGGTTCTGAAGATGGTGAATACGTATATTGAAGCTTTGGGTTCTGCATAGATCATAGCGTGGGTCTTCTTGGCTAGCTCCCTTGCTTTGGACCGAGTGATTATCCCTTCAGGGGTTGGTTCAGGCACGGGTTCTGGTGCTTCCTCTTCATCACTGGTCACGATCATATCATCCTCCCCTTCTTGAAAAGGATTTGCCCTCAAATCTGTATCTGCAACATAAGGAATCAAATCAGAAACATTGAAAGAGCTTGATG
>WJSH01002188.1:1248-16637 GCA_009757365.2 Lepidium campestre
CCTAATGGAGAAAAGCTCAGACCCACATAAAAAATTCACGTGGGTTTCTTCTTTAACTCTCGCCGTTTCTGGAGATTTCGTTGTTCTTTCGTTGTTCACGTTATTTGAAACTTTTGAAGCATTGTGTCTTTATTCGGCGGTATGTTTTTTCTTTTCTTTTTGATTCACATATTCGACTTGTTGATTGGAGCTATTTCCAAAAGAAATTGATATCGAATTTCACTCTTCTGTTTATTTAATTAAATTCTCTTGAAAATTGACTAAATTAAACTCTATTGCTCGATTTTTCAGAGTTAAGATCGATTTTTTGTAATTTGATTCATCCTTACCGGTAAGCTTTTTTTTTTCTCTTTTTCTCTTACCCGACTTTTGATTTGCTATACTCAACTTTAAATTAGGGGTTCAAGTGGTTGAATTAGGATTATGTTTTTAGGGTTTGTTATCGAATCGCTGATTGTTTACCGTTACCGGAATGTTTTGGTCGGAAATTTGTTTGTTCTGATTGTTTTTCTGAATTGAGACGAATATATTCTTCCAACTTTTTTTTTAATATTTACGCGATTATTAGAATAGATTCTGTTCATAGGATTCTGATTATTTATCCCTTAGATACACATATCTCTGTTTTGAATATTAATTGAAGAAATTGCTTTAGAAATTTATGAAATCAGACAATCAGAAGTAAACCCTTTGATATACATTCTTAGTAGCTTAATTTTACCTAATATTAGTTTTTTTCAATCTGTTTTGCCAAAACCTCTATAGACGAAGCAACAAAAATGGCTGGGAATGTTCAGGCAGTTGCTCGTTCTGACCAGTCATGGGATTTCAGTTGGTATGTTTTGTATAAATTCACTTACTTAAGCTTTTCAATCATCTTTCTCCGATTTGGGAATTTTCCAATTCGTCTTTCTAGTGATTCGGCTCTTTGCTCTGTATACTGTGTGTATCGAATAAATTGTAATATAACATATGAATTCAATTACATAAATCTTGGGTCTAATTCTAACACATTTGAATGTACTTATTTCATCTTCCTATGCTTCAAAGTTTCGATCTTTACCCACAAAAACAATCAAGTTGAATCGAACTTCTTTACTTGCTTTTAGGGCTTGGCTTAGGGTATTGAAGATTCTCCTTTTTGTCAAAGACTTGAATTAATTTTGTAGTTTATGCAGTGATGTACAAATTTTTTATGGATTGCTGTAACAAGAGCTTTTGTCAATGTGCAGTAATTTGGATGTGAATTTTGAATCAAAAGAACATGCTATGATTGTTTACACATCATTGGCAGTTGATAAAGAGGTTTGAAATTTTCTCAATTCTCTTCCAATACATGAATAAAATATAATTTCCCAATAGTGGTAAAGTTTTTTTATGGTTTTTTTGTTTCTGTTCTTTTCCATTTCACTTATGTTGGTATTTTTGTTATTGTTGATCAGTAATGCAGTTGCAACCTGATAAGGTGAAAAGAGTTATGTTAGTATCAAACAACAACCTTTTTATGTGAGTTTATTCAACTCCTTCATCGCCTTCTTTGATCTTTGAATCTCTTATATTGATTAAGCATGATTTAATTTAGTTTCTTTAAGCTTTTTCTTTGACTTTACCTCACTGGAAAATTTTGCAGGCACTTTGAAGCAATAGAGGCAAGAAAACAAGAATCCTAAATTCAAAAATTTGGAATTTTCCCTTTTTCTTCTTTGAAAAGTCCAACCTCTTCTTGATGTCAAGCTCCCAATATATTGGCTCGACATTTCTAGGGTTTTCAATTAGAAAACCTTTACCAACTTCCAAGAAGTCTTCTGTTGTTCCAGAGCTGTCATGAATTGTGTCTGTTCCACACCTCTGTCACATGACCAACTTTCCTCTGTCCAAACTCTGCATGTTTCTTCTTTTGTTAAACACCAGAAATTTGCAGAGTTGATTCCTTTGCATTAAATGTTAAGCTAATACATATCCATTTTGGTGTAATCTGGATATGTACTCTACTTTGTCCAAGCTTTGCCCATTCCTTCTTGAGCAAGCAGACTGTGCACCAATACACTCTTGCCCGTTACTTTATCTTGAAATAAACTCGCCCCACTTCCTTAACCATTCTCCAAGATACTAAAAGATAAAATTTCTTGTTCTTTCAATCTCTCCTTTTTTATATGATTGTGACTCCTCAAGCTACCCAACATTGATGCATCATATTAGTCAAACATAATTGTTGCATCTAACATCACATAATGATGCTACAAGGTACAACACTGAATCACACATGAACCTATATTCTTCCCCTGCTTGTGTGCACACTCAGAGAAAAACCAACATAGATTTTGTTCCTTAGAACCAACCGGTTGTGATACAAGATCACAAACTTCATTTTTGCAGAACTGTTCAAGTTCTTCTTGATACTCTCTTAACCAATATTCATCTGTTAGAGTATATGTGATATTTTCCTGATAAACCTGGGATATAAAACAAGAAAATTGGATCATTTCTCGAAAGTTGATTTGCTTGCCTTGTGTAACCCTTTCATCTAGATGTTTGATTCAGAATCATTCCTATGCACTTGAACTCCCATCGATTTTGGAGACTACAAAGTTTGTTGTTCTTATGTCTGAACGTCTTATTGTTCTTCAAGCTTTTCTCTAGTCTGTGTTGGTGTATGTGTTTTACCTGTGTCATACAACATTGGTACAACAACTGACCTCTTCCTTTTTATCCAACACGACATTGATTGATTCCATAATAATTTTAGTCCTCTTGTTGTACACTCAAAACACCATACTGATAGATGTACATCTTAAGAAAATTCCTTCATTATTTTGTGCATCAAACTTATCTAAGTGGTCCTTGTCACTCTAGATGTAGCACACACATCCAAACACAAGGAACTAACTCAAGTTGGGTGTTTTCCCATTTCAAATCTTGTATGAAGTCATCTTGGTACATGACTTTACATACACCATGTTTATGACATATCATGTTGTGTGTAGTGTCTCTGTCCGGAACTGAGTTGGGATGTTGTTTTTATGCAATATTGCATGAGCCATCTCTTGTAATATTTTGGTCTTACGTTCAACAACATTGTTTTGTTGTCGTGTCCTTCGTGCTTAGTACTGATGTCGAATTCCATGAGACTTACATAACTTTTCAAACACATCGTTTTCAAATTCTCCCTTTCTCATATCGCATATGTAGAGTAAAAATCTTGAAGCTCTCTACTGCGTCAGACTTGTCCCTCATAAATCTAACCCATGTAATCCTAGAAAAATCATCAATCAACACAAGGATGTACCTTTGTCAATTGACACTTTCAACCTGTACGGGATCCATGTGTACTAGCTCAAGAATATTCTTGGAGGACACTTGAACCACCGTTTTGTGTTGAACTCTTATTTGTTTCCCTTTGTTGCACCATTCACAAATATGTACATATTTTTCCTTCAAATTTGGAATTCCTCTGACAACTTTTTGCATTAACTAGTTTCTTTAGACGTTGCACATCCATGTATCCCATCCGCATGTGCTATAGTTCTACCTCTGACTCAACTACATCATAACATGTTTCTGATCTCCGCCACTTGTAGCAATTATTAGTTATCCTATTACCAGTCATAATTGTGTTGCCTTTCAAGTCTACTACTTGTCAGTTTGATTTGGTAAAAGTCACGTCAAGTCCACTATCATAGAGTTGGCTTATGCTTATTAAGTTGACTGTCAAAACATAAACATAGTACACATTAGTGAGAGTTGGAAGATCTATACTGTTTGTGTCACCTTTGTCCTTTACTTTTCATTTGCTTCCATCTCCAAATGTTACCTTTGCTTCTCCTGTCTATGTGAAGTTGGTCATATCTGATTTGCATAAGGTCATGTGCTTGGAGCAACCATTGTCAAAGTACCACGAGTCATCCTCAACTCTTGCAGTTGAAGTATGTGCTACATTCGCCTGAAACACACCAATCTGTTTTAATGATGAATGATTTGTGCTTCTAACCACTGTACAGATCGATTCTTCCAACAACTTACCATATCTCAGACCTTTTATCTCTTGGGTGAGACCACCATAAAGATCTTTATTGGCTACCTAGATGTACTGAAACTTTGTTGGTTCAGGGTAACACTTGTTCAATTCCCTGATAACCCGAAGTTGTTTCTGAAACCTATGACAAGAACCTTTGTTGTGACCAGACATGTTACAAGAGCTCTAGTGAATCCGATGGAGATGAGCAGATACTCACTGAGGCTCCTAGATCAGACCAGAGCGAACCAGGTATTAATTTTACATTCTCTGAAATGTTGACTCATCTAGTTACGTGTGAAAAGTTAAATGAGTACAAACGGAGCTTGGAGCAGAAAGTTATTAGTTCTGCAAGTTGGTGGTTCTGCAACATGCGCGATTGCGCGCCTAGGTGAAAACTTGGGCAACACAGCTCAGCTCGATTGCGATGTGAGTCTCAGACTAACTGGAGATTATGCTTGGGTCTTTTGTGGTTTCAACAAGCCCAAGAACTTAAGGAACATCCACCAGATCATCGAGATATGCTCCATCTTCTCAAAGTGGTCAACTTGGTTTCTTGCACTTGTGTCTGTTGATTTCCAGACCAAGTATTCACCAAAGATCCAGCGTCAGCACGTTTCGATTGCCATTGAAGCTCTAAATGAAGTGTACAAGGATAGAGAGCCGTTGGATCATCTGCACTTGAATAGAAGAAGACCGCCTAGGATTCGAGGACGAATCTCTCGAAGCGGGAGGGATCTGGTGCAGCGTGGAAATGCACTATTGGCTCAGAGCTCTTCCAAGACTTGAATTTCCTTTGATGGACTCTTCTTTAAGCCTCAATCATGTGGAAGGCCAAGAATTAAGGAGGCCTTTTGTTTATTGCTTTGTAATTATGTTTTAATTTGGCTCAAATGTTTAGACCTTGTTTTATGTTTAATTAATTGAGTTTGTAAATTTAGGCACATTAGGATTAGGAAGACTAGATTAGTTATTATGATTTTTTTACTAATTATTGGACCCACTTGTTTAGGCCCATTAAGAATTAGGGTTTCCTTAGGATATCTATATAAGTTGTAAACATTTGTACATTTTGGACAGTAAACGTTGAATGAAAATACTGAAAACGAGAGTTCCTCTCAGAGAATTTCCTAGGGTTTCTAGGTCCTTGTTTGGAAATTGATTTGATTCTCTTCAAGGAAGAAAACGAGTCTCTTGGTGGATTTCATTCCCGAGATTAGCTGGTACCCTTCTAGGTTTGATTCGATTCACCTATCTAGGAAGAAAGGTCCTTAGGCTTGATTAAATTTGCCTAGGTTGAGCTTTATTTATCCATTGATTCTTCATCACCTCCACCATCGCCTCTCTCATCTCTTCATCCGCCACCATCCACTTCTATCGAGATCTCTTTGAGATCTTTTATCTCTTGTTTACTTCCGCGCTGCACCGAAAACCACCAAAAAATCTTTGAATCTATATCCTAACTCCCTTGATATACAAACCATATTCCAAGGTCAAGGCATCTATTCCAGTTTCACTCCTCATGTCTATGTTTTTTTTTTCTCACAAGCAAAAATGAACAACAACTTTTGGGAAGCTCTAAATCAGTTTCATTTGGGACGTAATTACCCAGAAATACTCATACCCCAATATGCATATGCCTTTGTCTTTCGAAAAAACAGTGATGTAGCAGATCTCCATGAACTAGGGTTTTGAAAATCAGAGGGCAACGAGTACAAGGCAAAAGAACAGCGGCTCAAACTTCAAGGGTTTCTTAATGGTGGCGGCAGACTTAACGATGGCGGTGGCGGCGGATCTAGATGGCGGTGGTGGCTGATCTAGATGACAGTGACGGTGAGATGATGGATAGATAGATCTAGAGGGTGAATTAAATCAAGTCTTAGATCTCTACTCGCAACACAACTTGAAGTTCACATTGAAAGGCTTCCTAGAGGCGGCAGCGATCCAGTGATGGCGGCTAGGGCTTCCTTGACATTGAGATTCTCTCTCAAGACGGCTAGGGTTTTCTGAGGTACTCCCTCTAGAGTTTTGTTTGTAACTCTCACAAGAGGCTTTAAGCAACTCCATTCTTTCAACTCTGATTTTATTGATAGCAAGGGGCTACATATTTATAGGAGTCTCCTTGATGACTTAGGAAACTCTAAACCTAATAAGCCATGAGCCTATTAATTCCCTAATTATAACAAATGAAGCAAATAAATCATACTAATGGGTCTAACATAAACAAAATCAATAACTTATTAATGGGTCTAATTAAAAGACTGAAGCGAAATAAACCATATTAATGGGCATGATTCAATAAACTAATAGATAAAAGGCTCATCAGAGTAAATGCTTGTGATTTCATGGCTTTCTTGGTACCACGCTGCACCATATCCCTCCATGTTTGAAAGATTCGTCATTAAATCAAAAGGGGGTATTCTTCGCACATCTTGCAATTATCTGGTGGCTCTTCCTTCTTGTACAACATGTGCATGGCCTTGATGCAAATTCTCATTGCTTCATTGAAGGCGAAGCTCAAACCTGCATTGTACACAACCCAACATTCACTAGGAAGTCTCCAACTAATCTCTTCCATTTGTGCTCCATGTTTAGTGAATGGAACAAGCTTGACCCATTTCAGTAGCTAGGGTGTATCTGGAATCTCCGATTGATTCTCGTTCGGTTCTATGGCTTGTTGGAACCACAAGAGACCTAATAATAACCTCCATGTAGTCGGAGGTGCAGACCTTCCTTCAATTGGGCTGGACAGATAAGTTTCTGGCCATGACGCACAGTCTGATTCACTACAGATTGTAGGTTTATTGTACATTCCTCGATTGGAACTCTAAGCACATTTGTTATGTAGTTTTGTTTTCGCCTTCGTTGTTGATTTAGTTCTCTTGCTTAGCATGTTTGTTTTTTATTTGTTGTAGGTTTATCTTTGCAAGATATTGTTCATTGTTGTAGGTTTATCTCTTATGCCTTGTAGGTATACTATTTCTTCTTTCTCGACTTAGTTTTCTTGTTATGTAGGTTTATTTTTGTGCATTGTAGATTTAAAAATTCTTTGTTGTAGGTTTGTTATACATTCCTCGTTCAGAACTCTAAACACATTCGTTTTATAGGTTTTTTCGTGTTTGTTGTCTATTTTGTTCTCCTTCTTTGTAAGTTTGTTTTTTATTTGTTGTATGTTTCTCGTTTCAAGATATTCTTCTTTGTTGTAGGCTTATCTCTCATGCATTGTAAGTTTATTATGTTTTCTTTCTCAACTTAGTTCTCCTAATTTCTAGGTTTGTCGATTTATTGGTTCTAAAAGCATTCGTTGTAGGTTTACTATTCATTGCTCGTCGTGCAACGAAGAAACATTCTTTTTGTAGGTTTATGTTTTCTTTTGTTGTCGACTTAATTCTCCTGTTTTGTCGGGATTGTTATTCATGTGTTGTAGGTTTATCGTTGTAAGATATCTTTCCTTGCTGTAGGTTTACCTCTCACGTGTTGTCGGTTTATTGATTCTCCGTTCTCGACTTCTAACTCATGGTTTGTAGGTTTCTTTTTTTACTCCATTGTAGGTTTATGTTTCTTCGTTTTAGGTTGTGTAGGCCTTTGTTGCAGGTTTATTATTCATTTTTTGTCGTGCAATGAAGAAGCATTATTTTTGTAGGTTTATGTTTTCTTTTATCGTCGACTTTGTTCTCCTGTTTTATCGGTTTGTTATTCATTTGTTGTAGGTTTATCTTAATATCATATCCTTCCTCGTTGTAGGTTTGCCTGTCACGTTTTGTAGGTTTATTCATTCTCTGTTCTGAACTTGCTTCTCTTGCTTTGTAGGTTTTATTTTTACTCCATTGAAGGTTTATGTTTGCACTCGTTGTCGACTTAGTCCTTATGTTTAGTATGTTTACATCTCATGTGTTGTAGGTTTACATCTCACGTGTTGTAGGTTTTTTACTTCTCCGTTCTAGACTTTCTTCTCTTGGTTTGCAGGTGTCTTATGCTTTCACTGTAGGTTATGTGGAGTTAGTTTCCCTTCGTTGTAGGTATATTTTGATACCATAATATATTACTACTATAGGTTTAAGATTGCCTTTGTTGTCTACTTACATTAGTTTTGTAGATTTGTGTTTGCCCGTGTTGCCGACTTAGTTCTCTTGTATTGTACGTTTACTTTAGCTTTGTTGTTAGGTTTTCATTTGCATTCATTGTCGAGTTATTTGTCCGGTTTTGTAGGTTTGATTTTCAGTAAGTGTAGGTTTATCGTTGTAAGATATATTTTTTTGTTGTAGGTTTACCTCCCAAATTATGTAGGTTTGAGCTTGCATGTGTTGTCACTTACATGCAGGGCCGGACCTATATAAAATAATGCCTAAAGCCCATTCAAAAATTAATTCCGCTTATATAATTTTTTTTTAAAAAAAGATAAGCTTAAGTTGTACGCCAGATTCGACCCTTAGACATGTCCACACAGTAATATAAAATACAGCCACTATGCCAAATGACATTGCAAGAAATTATGCCCCTAAATAATTTATAAGATTTGGCGTCTAAATTATTTGCTTCTTCTACTTTAGCTTAGGGCCGGCTCTGCTTACTTGTCCAGCTTTGTAGGTTTGTTTCGGCTGCATTGTCAATTTAAAGTTATTGTGTTGTAGGTTTTTCATTTGTCCTAAAACATTGGTTTTGTAGGTTTATCTTGGCTTTGTTGTAGGTTTATTTTGTCTTATTTTCATAAACCCTAGAGGTGGAAATATAAAGGTACTCTTCTAACCGCATCTCATCTAGAGTTGAGAAACTGCTAAAGGAAACCTTAATGTATACTTAGTTTTGTAGGATTAACTCTAATGTTTTGTAGGTTTAGTTCGCCTGTTTTGTAGATTTGTATTTCAAATCCGTAAATTTATACTAATGGGTTTATATGTAGCTTTGTTTTCATTGTAGGTTTAATTCGTTTGTTTCGTAGATTTGTGTTTCAAATCCATAGATTTATATCAAAATCTATTTAATAGAGAAACCAGCACAATGAACCTATATAAAGCTCCATAAGTACACTTATATATACGTCCATAACTGTGTCATCACCAAAATCCTACTTCCATATTAGCATATCATACCACATTTGTTTAGTTTTATCCATATCAACTTTTCTAGCTTTCAAAAACCTGCAATTAGAGTAGCTTATCCGATATACCAAATCGATTTTGTAATCTTGAAGATTCCTCTTGCATAGTGGTTTACGCACTAAGTTTTTTATTACACGTATCTGCAAAAAATAATTCATGTCAGAAAAACCTACAAATCTTTAAACAAATCCTACAAGTCTTTAAACAAAATCTACAAAGAACCAACAATTTTTTAGACAAACCTAAAAAACCTACAATCCTTTAAACAAAATCAACAAGCTTTAAGCAAAATCTACAAAAGACCAACAAGATTTTTAGACAACCCTACAAAACCTACAACAAAACTACAAACCTCTAGATAAACCTACAATCCTTTACACAAAACCTACAACAAAAACCTACAAACTTACAGGTTTTGTAATGCTTATTGTAACATTATTTTATGTTTATGTAAACGTTGTATGCTTGTTTAAAATTAAAATCTGAAACATACAAAACCTATAATACAAACCTACAAAACATGTACGATAGACCTCCATACAGTATTAAGATAACAAACCTACACACGAACAACAAAAAACCTACAAGAAATGAAAAACAAACCTACAAGAGTTGATAGATAAACATACATAAACTACAAGATTAAACACCATTCTCGAATAGCCTCAGCTCGTCACCATTATTGAGATCATCAGTGCATCCCTTCACTTTATCCAAAGAACTTCCACATACTTTGAAACGAAGCTTGTTTTTCTGGTACAGTCATTTTATCGAAGACTTGGTGTGCAAAAATTCAAACCAAACCCCCTTAAACCCTAAACCCTAAATAACCTGAAAACCTCCAAAAATCAGAATACCAACCAACTCACTTCAGATTCGAACATAGAAACTATAAAATCACTAAAAACAACAAAATTTTAAAGAAGAAACAAAGGAAAAAGAGAAGAGGAAAAGTTAGGGTTTCGAGTTAGCTTGAGAGAAAGAGCAGAGGTCTTCAGAGAAGGAGAAATAAATCAAAGAAGAAAATGAAGAAGCAAACGGAAATTAGGGTTTCGAGTGAGGAAGAAGAACAAAGAAGTTAAGAAAAAAAAATAAGAATGACAATTATGTAATCTTATGAACAGCCTAGGAAATTCATGTCTTTTAGACACCCTCTAAAATGTGATGCATCACGAAAGATTAGTTCAGTAATTAAAGGATCATATTGGACTATTCTAGTAATTTTTTCATTAATATATCGACTATCAAGAGAAAAAATAAATTAACTTTTGAATTGTCTGGGTTCTCATAGCCAGGCGGTTAAATACTCTATGTTGATCTTGTAGCGCTGGGATTTCGAATCCCGTAGTCTCCATCTAAAAGCAAATATAAATTCCATTTGGGGTTCAATGAACCAGTGGAATCGAGACAAAAGAAAAAAAAGGAAAAAAAGAAAAACAAGACTAGCTTTTAACTTTTGGGTTTTAGTTATTTTTGTTTGATTTTTACATAAATTTTAATATTTAAAAAAACTAATATTCCCACCAATTAAATTTTAGATTCTTTTTAAAACTTTTAATTTCTCAAAATTTATATCTTTAGATGTGTGGGGGTTGGTGCATATTCTAGTTCTAATATATGTTGGATCTCACAATCTTTGTATGTGTTCAGTACTGCGTACAAGCTCACTTACTTATTTTCATTATGATATTTTCCTCTGTAGTTTACTGTTTTTTATTTTATTTTGAATCGAATGTGCTTAAAAATGGTTTTACCTATTTATGGTGTGCTTAAGCATTTAGTGATATATCTTTTCTTTTTTTCATTTATTTTGATAAATATATATATATTTTTTTCATTCAACTAGGAATCATTTACTTAACACTTTATTTATTGTTTTATTGATTATTTATTAAATATACAACTTATATCTTATCAGGTTCGAAACAACAATTTTAAAATAATGGCTTTGTGCAGATGCTACATGATACTAGGGTATTATGGGCATTATTTATATATAGTCCCCTAAAGTTTTCTCGCTTGTCATGGAACTATAAATACATTTTTATTCAATGTCATGTGCCTGAGTTTCCCTTTATAATAAGGCACTAACAAGCAATTTTGTTAAAGAATATGAGAATCCAACAAATTTAGAAATTTTTTTTGCAAACAAAAAAAGAATTAAATTATTCTGTATGTAGAAATATTTCCTATATATGTTTTTCTTTAATTCCATATATATGTTATTCAGCACGCTGTTTCTTTTTTTGGGATCAAAATTCACCAAATTTGTTTCTTAAAAATATATATTTCTTTCTTTTTCTAAATAAACAAACTCAAATCATAAGGAATAATAAATCGTAATAGTTAAGGACATTGAAAACGAGACGAATATGTATTCTCGAACATTGAAAAACATTGGTCTTATACTCCTATATATCTATACACAGACTCTTGAATTGCATTGCATCTTGTTATAGACGAGTCTAGTTTAGTGAACCACGAAACACACTTGTTTTGAATCTCTATCTCACTCAGTTTCTTAGTTTATTGGGTTTTGTTAATCTCTAATCTGTCTTGACTTCCTATACGTAGTTATAGTTTTTTTCATGCATACTTATTGTTGAACGATTGCTTCTTTTGTCTTTAAAAGATTTCAACAACGATCACATATCTTCAGTATTCTTTCACTTCTTCTTTTGCTTTTGTTTTTTGTCTATTATTTATATGTTTTTCTTATCTTGCATTTCACCATTGTGTAATCTATCCGTTGCAATTTAATAGAAAGTCTTTTAACAAAAGTAAAGTGTTAGTTCATCGTCTTTGTCTGGTCTGAATCGTGTCTAATTGGTTACCAAGTCCTCCAACCGTGGTTCCAACAAATGTTGTTCCTCAAATGTCAGAGCCTGTAAAAAATAGAATTCTTCTCCCAATGGCAACGAGATTATTGGAGAGAGAATTTCTCATCTTATTATTCACTTTGGAGTCAAGTTCAACAAGGCAAATGGTCACTTCTACCAATACAATATATGTATTATTTTTTCTCAAGTATCTTATGTTTGGTTCATCTTTAGCAAAATTAATATTGGTTGCCAAGAATCTTACAGTCAGTTGGTATATATGTGTCAAACATTTAGTGAACCTAGGTTTGACTCTCTTCTATGGAAAAATATAAAAAAGTTATTTTCTTAAGCTATGGATGGATGAAAAATTCTTTAGATTTGTTTGGATGATGTGAAATCTCCACAATATGGTGTCAGAGATTTTGGTCATTCAAATTTAAATATTTCACATAATTTGAAATGTTTTACATAATATAGAAAAAACTTTGATAATGGTTTAATGCTTTCAAATACATGCATTTTATTTTGTTTTTGGCAGATAAATTTGTAAATGTTTCATTGTTTTATTTACTTTCCTCTTTGTTTAAATTGAGCATCAATTATAAATTTTCAATGTTTTTTTTTTAGACAATTGGATCGACAAGACCCGATCCATAGCCTAAACTCCACTCACTAAAATACTTTTTAAATCTACCAATTGTAGAGGGAAAAAATCAAACCGTGATGCCAAAGTCGTTATTTGGATCATCCTAACCATCAAACTGAGAATAACTCGGCAAATGTTCAATGTTTTGTTGTCCTTCTTTGGTATATGTTTCTTATGTTTTCCTTTAATGTCTCTACTTGCCGTGAAAATTGAAAAATTTACAAATATTTAGGAATTTTGTTTTGCTTTGTTCACTATATTTAGGGTTAATTAGAAGGATTGAAAAGTGATAAGAGGAACTAAAGCACCATGAAGAGTCTAACGAAGAAAAAGAATGTATGGATCCATTTGTGATACTTCCTCTGGATGTGATAATAGAGATTACTCATTCAACTGTTGGAAAAATCCATAGTCAATCTCATCTTCGTGTCAAACACTGGTCATCGATAATCCGCAACAACCGCAACAAGACTTCCCAATTTTATATTACTCTATCCTCATCTCACCAATTCGCTGAGATGAGGATTGTGTAATATACAACTTGGTGAAGTCTTTGCTGCAGATTATCGATGACAAATGTTTTGATACGAAGATGAGCTTAGATATGGAATTTTCCAGCAATTTCAGGAGTATCCATTATTATCACATCCAGAGGAAGTATCCCAAACGGATCCAGACATTCTTTTTCTTCGTGAGACTCTTCATGGTGCTTGTGTTCCTCCTATCACTTCTCAATCCTTCTAATTAACCTTAAATATAGTGAACAAAGCAAAACAAAACTCCTAAATAATTGTAAATTTTTCAATTTTCAGGGCAAGTAGAGAAATTATAGAAAAACAAAAGAAACATATACCAAAGAACGACATAAAAACGTTGAACATTTGTCGAGTTATTCTCAGTCTGGTGGTTAGGATGACGAATGTTTTAATACAAAGCTGAGCTTAGCTATGAATTTTTCCAACAATTTAATGAGTATTTCTACTATCAGATCCAAAGGAAGTATTACAAATCGGCCATATCTAAGGCCAAAATGTTTGCTTATGATGGCGACAAGAATATATTCATTATTGTTGGTACTCTTCCCCACACCAAGCTTGTCTTCTTTGTTGTTCTTGAACTCTTGTCATCAAGCAGTTTTATACTTTTTGATTCAAAGAGTTTTATCTCCTAGTTTATTTTCTTAACATATCATCTTTATCTGCAGAACTGTTGCTAGCCTCAGCAAAACCAATAACGCAGATAGGAAAATATCAAGACGTCCCAACCAATCCAAGCCATTCATGGTTTCCATAAGTTATGCTGCAAGGATCCCCATGCAAGCTATTGCAAGTGCTCTTCAAGGAAAAGAAACAGATCATCTTCAAGATGCTATAAGAGTGTTGGATGTTATTCTGCGTTAGAGTGCAGCTAGGAAGTAAGTTACTTTCTAAATCTATGTATTTCAAACAAATTTATTGCTTGATCTCTTATGTCATGTCTGAGACATGATGTCCCAATACTGTTTGTAGAAACTGTTGTTTACTTGTTCGCCAGTCGTTTTTTACAATGATGCACATAACTTTGCAAATATTGGTGCAGGTGTTGTTGGTTGCATAGGCTTCTATTCTAGTTTTAACAGCCAAAAGTTTCAGTCTGTAATTCTCACATCTTTTGTTTTTATGCATTTTTGCTGATATTACTTGAATTTGCTTCTATTATCGAAGAACAAAGAAACGAACTCTGTTTTCAGAGTAAAAAACAGAGTACAATAAGTTAACAAATATGTTTTGATTAACTTAAGAAAAAACGAAAGTGATGATTACAAACATTCTGGTTTCGTATGAATTATACAATACGAACCTTTACATGTGAATAGACACAACTCTAACAAATGGTTACAACTTATACGAATGATCATAGTGTTTCATTCATGACTATTAATTAAGTAACTAACTTATTAACATACAAATTATATTATATGACTTATAAACTATCGAGATTATGATTATCATTCAACACTCCTCCTTAATCAAATCTCGGCTTTACTCTAAGCTTCTTCCTCAATTCTTCAAACCTTGAACCTCCTAATGCCTTTGTGAGAATGTCTGCAAGTTGATCATTCCCTTTGCAAAACTTTAGTTCAATGATTCATTTTTGCTCTGCTTCCCTTATGAAATGATACTTGATTTCTATGTGCTTCGTTCTGCGATGTTGCACCGGATTCTTCCCAATTGCGATTGCTGATTTGTTGTCACAGAAGATCGGAATCCCTCCTTCAATCTTCTGACCAAAATCTTCGAATAACCTTTGCAACCACACAGCTTGATTTGCTGCTGCACATACGGCTATGTACTCAGCCTCAGCCGTTGATTGTGCCACTGTTTGTTGTTTGCTTGATTGCCAACAAAACATGGCTGAACCAAACGTAAACACATAACCTAAAGTGCTCTTCTTATCTTCCTTAGAACCACCCCAATCGCTATCCGAGTAGCCTCCAAGCCTTGGTTCTTTCACGTTTGTAAAATGCACTCCATAATTTAATGTTCCTTTAACATACCTTAACACCCTTTTAGCTTCTTGGTAATGCTTCATACACGGTGATGACATAAATCTTGAGAGATAGGCACTTGCATACATCAAATCCGGTCTTGATGCACACAAGTATAAGAGTCCTCCAACAATGCTTGGTATCTTGTCGGATTTTCGTATCTCTTGTCATCTTTGACTTCTTTTCCTTGTGGTGTAAGTGGATTACTCACACTCTTGCTTTCTCGCATACCAAACTTATCTATAAGTTTGTTTGCATACTTCTCTTGTGAAAGAAATATGCC
>WJSH01002188.1:20932-37794 GCA_009757365.2 Lepidium campestre
TTTTTGGTTTTAGACTAGCTTTTAAATAATATTCTAGGCCCTGATACATGCCATAATGATAGCTACTATTTTCATATTTCCCATAAACTCTCGACTTTATATATGGAATTCCAATTTCATTTCAAGTTTATTTTCAATAAATAGGTTTTTAAGGATAAAAATATATATTTCAATACTAGAGGCTATAACATAAACCATGCAGACCTTATATAACTATACTTAGCAAGAATCAGATTGGTAAACGAAGAGACAAAGCTCCTCACGTCTCGACAGATGTGGTAAACTTTTGCATTGGAACCAATGGGAAGGCTTCTTCTTTCCTAATCGCTAGGCAAGAAATCTTGAGGGAGATTATACAATTCTTTTATTCTTACACACAAGGTTGCGTGCATGATTGTTTTGGAAACCACCAAGAAATCTTCTAAACTGATTCTATATGACACGCGGCAAGGAACTATGATTGAGTCTATACCCTAACTCCCTTGATATACAAGCCATGTTCCGAGCTCACGGTATCTATTCCAGTTTCACTCCTCCTTTCTCTTATTTTTTTTTTCACAAGCAACAATGATCAACAACTTTTGGGAAGCTCTAAATCAGTTCCATTTGGGACGTAATTACCTAGAAATACTCATACTCTAACATGCCTATGCCTCTGTCTTTGGAAAAAAACAGACTTAGCATCATAGCTCGCTCGCTCAACATAGCTGAACAGAATATTCTCCATTCACGAGTTCAAGGACATCTGGTAGATAGACATTTCATTCAATTCCTCTTCTCATCCGAAATAGACTTGAAATTTGTTCTAAGGAGACAACCCACGGTCTACAATTCTTAGTTTGTGGCGATGCAAAGATGGGAGGATCACCCACCAGTAGATTTTTTAACTACTTTGGACCTTTGGGTACAGCTGAGAAGATAACCATTACAATATTTGTCGGATCTGTCCACAAGTCTGATGGCAAATACCATTGGTCTAATGATAGATGTCGACATTCAAGATGCTTCGTCAACTTGAACTTTCTTTGTAAGCGCTAAGGTAAGAATCAATATCTCTTACCGGCTTAAGTTATATAGACATCTACGGTTCCAAACCGGAGACTTGGTGATGGTTAGATTCTACTATGAGAAGGTGGAAAGTTTGTGTTTCAACTGTCAAAGATTGGGTCACAAAACTTAACTTTGTCCATACTTACCGTCGCCAGTCGAGTATTTTGCTAATCTGATGACAATAGAGTACGATGATAATTAGCCTTCTGAAAGCCTTGTCTCTTACGGTGATCGTCACTCCTCTTCACTATCCCCGGTGTCTCCACGAAATAGTCCTCAACAGGCACCTCTACATCAAGGAGGAAATGCAGAATGTGGATGTTTAAATGTACTCTCGCAAGCTATTCATGAGGTGATGACTATACCAAATACTTTTGGGAGGAATGATATCATGAATGCGAGAATGGAGTCAGCGATTAACAACATATGAACTCAAGATCAAGTGGAGACGCACAACAACTTCATAACTAAATGCCGCGGATACTCGGACATTGGAGCAAGTTCATCTACCAAAATTTATGGAAGTATTTAACTAATTGCAGAAGAAAACACCATGATCAACGTATGGCTCTCGATAGGGTGGTGAAAGTGTTGGTTCTGTCGACTCCTAGATTATCTATCTAGAATCTGTTTTCTATGTTTTGTGTTTTCATGCGATTTCTCAGTTATGTTTTCATCTTATTTTAGCTTAATTATAAGGTGTAATCAGGTAAGTTTTATTGAGCTTTATGTTCAATTCTGAAAAATTATTATATCGACTATTAAGACAAAAAAAAGACTAGCTTTCGAATTGTCATGCGGTTAAGTCCTCTGTGTTGATCATTTAGCACCGGGATTTCGAATCCCGCTAATCTCCATGTAAAAGCAAATATAAGTTTCAAGTAGGATCCAGTGAACCGGTGGGACGTACAAAAAAAATACTAGTACCAAACATACTTGTTTTGAATCTCTATCTCACTCAGTTTCTCAGTTTATTGGGTTTTGTTAATCTCTAATCTGTCTTCACTTCCTATACGTAGTTATAGTTTTTTTTATGCATACTTACTGTTGAACGATTGTTTCTTTTGTTTTTAAAAGATTTCAACGACGATCACATATCCTTAGTATTCTTTCACTTCTTCTTTTGCTTTTGTTTTTTGTTTATTAGTTATATGTTTTTCTTATCTTGCATTTTCTCCATTGTGTAATTCTATCCATTGCAATTTAATAGAAAGTCTTTTAACAAAAATAAAGTGCTAATTCATCGTCTTTGTCTGGTCTGAATCGTGTCTAATTGGTTACCAACTCCTCCAACCGTGGTTCCAACAAATGTTGTTCCTCAAATATCAGAGCCTGTAAAAAAAAGAATTCTTCTCCCAATGGCAACGAGATTATTGGAGAGAGGATTTCTCTGCTTACCATTCACTTTGGAGTCAAGTTCAACAAGGCAAATGGTCACTTCTACCAATACAATGTATGTATTATTTGTTTCTCAAATATCTTATGTTTTGTTCATCTTTAGCAAAATTAATAATGGTTGCCAAGAAGCTTACAGTCAATTGGTATATATGTGTAAAATATTTGGTGAACCTATAAAAAAAATTATTTTCTTAATCTATCGATGGATGAAAAAATCTTAATTAGATTTGTTTGGATGATGTGAAATCTCCACAATATGGTGTCAGAGATTTTAGTCATTCAAATTTAAATATTTCACATAATTTGAAATGTTTCACATAACATAGAAAAAACTTTGAAAAATGGTTTAATGCTTTCAAATACATGCGTTTTATTTTGTTTTTGGCAGATAAATTTGTAAATGTTTCATTGTTTTATTTGCTTTCCTCTTTGTTTAAAATGAGCATCAATTATAAATTTTTAATATTTTTTTTTGTTAACAATTGGATCGACAAGACCCGAGCCATAGTCTAAACTCCACTCACTAAAATCCTTTTTTAATCTACCAATTGTAGAGGGGAAGAATCAAACCGTGATGCCAAAGTCGTTATTTGGATCATCCTAACCACCAGACTGAGAATAACTCGTCAAATGTTCAATGTTTTGATGTCCTTCTATGGTATACGTTTCTTCTGATTTCCATTAATGTCTTTACTTGCCGTAAAAATTGAAGTCTTTACTGCAAATTAACGATGACCAATGTTTTGATACGAAGATGAGCTTTGATATGGATTTTTCCAGCAATTTCATGAGTATCTATTATTATCACATCCAGAGGAAGTATCCCAAACGGATCCAGACATTCTTTTTCTTCGTGAGACTCTTCATGGTGCTTCAGTTCCTCCTATCACTTCTCAATCCTTCTAATTAACCCTAAATATAGTGAACGAAGCAAAAAAAAATTCTTAAATAATTGTAAATTTTTCAATTTTCCCGGCAAGTAGAGACATTAAAGGAAATCAGAAGAAACGTATACCAAAGAAGGACATCAAAACATTGAACATTTGCCGAGTTATTCACAGTCTAGTGGTTAAGATTACAAATATTTTAATACAAAGCTTAGCTTAGCTATGAATTTTGCCAACAATTTAATGAGTATTTCTACTATCAGATCCAAAGGAAGTATTCCAAATCGACCATGACTAAGGCCAAAAGTTTTGCTTATGATGGCGACAAGAATATATTCATCATTGTTGGTACTCTTCCCCACACCAAGCTTGATGGGGCCATCGGCCGTGATGATCGATCCAAAGGCGATCCAATCCGAGAAGGCCGAGACGAAAGGCAATTCAACCAACAAGAGTTGGTCGAACATTTTATGAAGAATACAAACAATCTAGAACCACTTGAAGACCTTGAATTAATTACAGCCGATACCTGGCCCATGAAGATACATACAAGGCTTCACTTGCCTTATTTGGACCCCATCTCAGACATGCGGTCACTCTTTGATGAATTCCAGCCGTTCCAGAATGAATCAAGTTACGAATCAAAATTCTATGGATTCTTTACTCATGCATCTAACTCCTTGAAGTGGAATCAGCCCAAACAAAGCCCGGAGCTAAACGTTATGGATTTTACAAGTTGGTAGATCTCCATTGAATCCGATTGTGCGTCAAAGTCAGATATTGTGCAGCCTAGCCCAACTCAGATGTGGCCTACACTCCAGAGCGAGTGGAGAATTATATTGGGCCTTTTATGGTTCCAAAAAGTCTAAGAACTCTTGAAACCACCATCGGATCCTCCAGATACACTCCAAACTAGAAGATGGTTCGGTTTGGTTCCATTTAAGGCAAGTCCGGGATCCACTTGTCTTAAGAGCCTTAAAACTTATTCTTGGCGACCAGGAGAGCTTCTTAATCATCTAGAGACTCTATAATACATCTTGCCATGCTCCATCACACAGAGGATTAGACGAATTATCTTGGACCTCAACTTACCATATTTGGACGCATTCACACTTGGAGCTTTAAGTCTCCAACGGCTCTTTCCTAATGAACTTGGCTGCGATTTGAGGATCTATTCAAGCAACAAGAGGCTTCCTAAGGCGCCTAGGATCTTCCCCAAGCTGACCAGATACAAGCACAGCCACAAGTTTCCATATTTCGGCCGATTTGCTCATAATTGTCCAACGGCTAGTTTGTATTCAATTATGTGTTTTCTTTCTTGTTTCTACACTTTTAGAACATTAACTTACTCATGTAAGAGCTCTATATAAAGCTCATTTCGTCCATTGTACAAGACACCTTTCAATCAAGATTAATAGAAGTATTTTCGTTCTTTTTCAAGTGTAGATTTCCTTGAAGAATCATTCTTTCTTTAGGCTTAAGTGTGTGATTCACTTAGCTCTTTAGAAGCAACGACTTAGCTTTTTTTGTGTGATTCAAACAATATATTTCATCCACCGATTGAGAGAGTCAATCAACCCCCACTGATTGAGAGAGTCAATGAAACCACCACTTTACTGTCAAATCAGCTTATATTCGCTCGGACTCACCAAGGTCAATTGTTTGGATTCATATCCGAGGATCTCTCCCCTGAGGTCCTCGTCATCTGTTATCAGAGCTAAAAGCTCCAATATGTCCAGGTTTATTCGTTCATTTTTCTCTTTTGTTATTTCTCTTTTGTTTTTGCTTCATTATAAACCCAAAATCCATAAAAAGTTGTTTTCATCTGTTTTGTTTGAATTTTATAAAATCTATAAAAACTCATAAAAATCTAATTCTTTTTGCTGTTGTTAGTTTAAAACCTCTAAAAGCCATAAAAATTATTTCTTCAATTTTTAGAAGTCGTTTGCTATTTTATTTATTAAAATGAAAACCAAAAACGAATTCTGTTTCTGTTTTGTTCTTTGTTTGTTTCATTGTGTTGAAAAGAAAAAGAAAAAAAAAACCATTTGTTCTTGCTTTGTTATTCGTTTAGTTGTCAAGACTTTGATTTATCTCTTCTGTTTGTCTTTGATTTGTGCAAGTACCTTTAATGGCTTACTACATGCAAAAGGTGGAGCTATACTCGGATGAGTCCGATTAGAGCGTAGAAGAAGACCAATCCGTAGAAAAGAACAATGAATGACGTGAAGACCATTGGCTTGAGGACAAATATGATTCTGAATATGAAGAAGAGCCTCATGGAGAAGAGCTTGAACCTGAGCCACCAGACCATCATCAAAGCTACACCCACCATACAAGATATCCTAAGCCAAGGAACGAGGTAAGGCATAGCTTTTATCACCACCGTGGTCCTAATCTTCCATCATTTTCAGGAAGGGAGGATTATCTACAATGGGAAGATGACATGGAGGATTATTTCTGGAGCTACAAGATCCTTGAGAAGGAAAAGTTATCTTTAGCTATAAGCACCTTACGGGGAAAAGCACATTCATGGTGGAAACAAGAAGAAAAGTTGTCTGCATATTATAGAGAACCAAAGTACACTTGGAGCAATCTTAAATGGCTTCTTCATGAGAAATATGTCACACGCCAATTCCCTCCAAGAAGTTACGCAAAGAAGACTACACGACCTTTGGTGAAGCATACATCGATTTCAACATCAATTAGAGAAACGAAGCCTACTATCAAAGGTAAGTGCTCTACCTCTAAGAATTCCTTAGAACTGCCATTTATAGGTTTAGAAAGCAGGGACACGTAGCCAAGCTTTGTCCAAAATGGAAGAACTCAATTCAAAAGGACCAAGTCAAAAATCGTATGCCACATGCCATTGCAAAACAACCTATAGATTACTCCAAGAAAGGCAAAAATGCTCAAAAGAAATCCGACCAAGGTGATGAGAAGGAACATACAAGCAAACCGCAAGCTTTACTAATGCAATGTAAGTCTTTTAAGCCTTCAAATTCGGAAGACATGGTGTGTTATAGGTGTCACAAGAGAAGTCATTTTGCTGTGAATTGCCCAATTAGGCAAGAGGTAAGAATCCTAACACTAGATTTGAAAACGGACACACCTAAATCTAGTAATAGTCTAGATAATTCTGATTTGAAATCCTTCACTTCTAGTATAATGCACTTGTATTTGCCAAAGGTTGATGACACAGGTATAGTTCACACAATGGAGCACATGACTGGAGAAGATATGCCACAAAAGAACCATGAAGAAAACTCCAAAGAAGAACCACCGGATAGCCATCAACAAGTGTTTGTCAAAGGAGAATACATTAAGCACAAAATTAAAGATGAAAGACCACAAATGAACCATGGAAACACTTCCAAAGAAGCCACGAAAAATTCAGAAGTACAACGAGATCCTGAGCTCAAGAAAACCAACACCAAGCCATGGAAAAGTGTCATAACTTTGCTGCTAATCAAAGAGGAGCCACCCGACAAAAAGACAATCATACATTCAAGCCCCAATGAGCAATACCTGAGAGGTAAGCTTCTAATCCCTATAGATCAAACTGAATATAACTTGCATTCTCTATGTACAGAAATACAAGTTTTGAGGACAAAACTTCTTGAAGGGGGAGGATATGATGGGGCCATCGGCCGTGATGATCGATCCAAAGACGATCCAATTCGAGAAGGCCGAGACGCAAGGCAATTCAACCCACAAGAATTGGTCGAACATTTCATGAAGAATACAAACAATTTAGAAGCACTTGAAGACCTTGAAATAAGCACAGCCGGTCCCTGGCCCATGAAGATACATACAAGGCTTCACTTGCCTTATATGGACCCCATCTCAGATATGCGGTCACTCTTTGACGAATTTCAGCCGTACCAGAATGAATCAAGTTACGAATCAAAATTCTATGGATTCTTGACTTATGCATCTAACTCCTAGAAGTAGAATCAGTCCAAACAAAGCCCGGAGCTAAACGTTATGGATTTTACAAGTTGGTGGATCTCCATTGAATCCGATTGCGTGTCAAAGTCAGATATTGTGCAGCCTAGCCCAACTCAGATGCGGCCTACACTCCAGACCGATTGAAGAATTATCTTGGGCCTTTTATGGTTCCAAAAAGTCTAAGAACTCTTGAAACCATCATCGGATCCTCCATATACACTCCAAACTAGAAGATGGTTCGGTTTGGTTCCATTTAAGGCAAGTCCGGGATCCACTTGTCTTAAGAGCCTTCAAACTTATTCTTGGCGACCAGGAGAGCTTCTTAATAATCTAGAGATTCTAGAATACGTCTTACCATGCTCCATCACACAGAGGATTAGACGAATTCTCTTGGACCTCAACTTACCATATTTGGATGCATTCACACTTGGAGCTTTTAAGTCTCCTACGGCTCTTTCCTAATGAACTTGACTGCGATTTGAGGATCTATTCAAGCAACAAGAGGCTTCCTAAGGCGCCTAGGATCTTCCCCAAGCTGACCAGATACAAGCACAGCCACAAGTTTTCATATTTCGGCCGATTTGCTCATAATTGTCCAACGGCTAGTTTGTATTCAATTCTATGTTTTCTTTCTTGTTTCTACACTTTTAGAACATTAACTTACTCATGTAAAAGCTCTATATAAAGCTCATTTCGTCCTTTGTACAAGACACCTTTCAATCAAGATTAATAGAAGTATTTTCGTTCTTTTTCAAGTGTAGATTTCCTTGAAGAATCATTCTTTCTTTAGGCTTAATGTGTGATTCACTTAGTTCTTTAGAAGCAACAACTTAGCTTGTTTGTGTGATTGAAACAATCTATTTCGTCCAACGATTGAGAGAGTCAATCAACCCCCACTGATTGAGAGAGTCAATCAAACCACCACTTTACCGTCAAATCAGCTTCTATTCGCTCGGACTCACCAAGGTCGATTGTTTGGATTCATATCCGAGGATCTCTCCCCTGAGGTCCTCATCAAAGCTCGCCTTCTTTGTTGTTCTTGAAATCGTGTCATCAAGCAGGTGTATAATTTTTTATTCAAAGAGTTTTATCTACTAGTTTATTTTCTTCACATATCATCTTTATCGACAGAACTGTTGCTAGCCACAGCAAAACTAATGACGCAGATAGGAAAATATCAAGACGTCCCAACAAATCCAAGCCATGCATGGTTTCCATAAGTTATGCTGCAAGGATCCCCATGCAAGCTATTGCAAGTGCTCTTCAAGGAAAAGAAACAGATCATCTTCAAGATGCTATAAGAGTGTTGGATGTTATTATGCGTTAGAGTGCAGCTAGGAAGTAAGTTACTTTCTAAATCTATGTATTTCAAACAAATTTATTGCTTGATCTCTTATGTCATGTCTGAGACATGATGTCTCAATACTGTTTGCAGAAACTGCTGTCTACTTGTTCGCCAGTCGTTTTTTTACAATGATGCACATAACTTTGCAAATATTAGAGCAGGTGTTGTTGGTTGTATAGGCTTCTATTCTAGTTTTAACAGCCAAATGTTTCAGTCGGTAATTCTCACATCTTTTGTTTTTATGCATTTTTGCTGATATTTACATCTCTCAATTCTCAAGTTTGTCTTTTGTTTTGTTTTGGTAGTTGCAACTATTTGTTAAGCTCATTTGGCAGCTGCACACAAATGGGAACTATGATGAAGTTTGAAGAAATGTCTGAGACTAGTTCGAGCCATGGTGGGATCACTACACGTAAACCAGTCCATGTGCCTGATATGCTGGAGCTGGACAAAAAAGTTGCAAATTTCATGTTTTCTGTTGATGAAACACTGTCCCATTCTGTGTTAGTTTTCTTTTAAAGTTTATTTACGTAGTTTCTAGGCTCTAGCTAATGAATGTTATGGAGAACCAACCAAACTCTTCTTCTCTTGTGATATTTGTGAGCTTTTCAATCAAACTTGGTTTTTTAAGACATGAGTTTCTTAAGTGACAAAAAAAGAAAGACATGAGTTTCTTCAATCAAACTTCGTATCTTAAGACATAAATCTTCAGTTTAGAGATTTTGCTGTTATTATTTCTGCAGTAAATAGAGCTATTTTCAAAATAAGAAAACTATAACAATCACTTTTAGGATTTGGTTTTCAGTTTTTGAAGTTTTAGATTTTAATATTGGATTAGACAATGAATAGATATTGTTTATCTATACTTTTTTGGATTTGATTATCAGTTTTTGAATTTNATTTTGGTTTTAGACTAGCTTTTAAATAATATTCTAGGCCCTAATACATGCCATAATGATAACAACTATTTTCATATTTCCCATAAACTCTCGACTTTATATATGGAATTCCAATTTCATTTCAAGTTTATTTTCAATAAATAGGTTTTTAAGGATAAAAATATATAGTTCAATACTAGTGGTGCAGCGCAGAAATCAGATTAGGGTTTTTGATCTCTAAAGGCAGCAACTACAAGACAAAGAAGCGGCGGCGGAAGCAAAGAGACGGCGGCGGAGAATTAGGGTTAGCGGCAGCGGCGAGATAATGCGGCGGCGGTGCTAGGGTTTCAAGTGGTGGTGGCGGGATGGTGAAGAAGAACGGCGGCGGCGATGGGGATAAATAATTTAGAGGCGAATTGAATCAAGCCTCCTGAATCCTACCAACAAGAAGAACTCGAGGTTCACTCTTGCTAGGCTTCCTCACGTGGGAGCAGAGCTCGATGACGGGTAGGGTTTGTGATTTCTCACGATAGCAAAA
Organism: Lepidium campestre; assembly: GCA_009757365.2. Classification (NCBI taxonomy): domain Eukaryota; kingdom Viridiplantae; phylum Streptophyta; class Magnoliopsida; order Brassicales; family Brassicaceae; genus Lepidium; species Lepidium campestre. Next base: position 30,980 of record WJSH01002188.1, read on the forward strand.
GCTAGGGTTTTGTTTTTAATAAATCTCTCTCTGTTTTATTAATGAAGCAAGATGTTACATTATATAGTAAATTCACTATGGAAAAGCCTAAAACCTAATGGCCTTACTAGGAACCCCTGAATAAAAGGAAAAATACATAAATTGATCACACTTCATTATCTCTTCTTGAGCCTCACGAAATGGACCTTTAAAAAGAAAACGGTCTTTCACAACTTAAGCCCAAAACAAATGACCCTAAGGTCTTATTCAAACAAACCCAACAAAAACCCAAATAACTTAAATTGTTTTCAAAAATAATAAAATAAAATAAAGAGCCCAGAGAGAGTATAAGCATGTGTACTTCGGTCTAACCGTGGTGCCACACTTCACCAGATCCCTCATAGTCAGAGAGATTCAACCCCGAATCATAAGCGGGCAGAGGTCGGGTTCCTTCTTCCTCTTAATTGCATTGGTCGACATCTTCATGTCAGGATCATCCTCGACAATGCTCACTTCCTCGGTCTCAGCAGACCGGTCTTCTCGGCTCAGCTCGGCATCCTCTTCGAGCTGCTTTTCCACGACCATGACTTGAACACCTTCGTCCCCAATGTGTGTGTTGTTGGAGTCCTCTTCATACTGATATACATGAATTTTAGCGACATTTCATATCTGTTTTTGCATTTGTTTAGGCGATTAGGATCTAATTATTCTCATATTTTAACCAATAACTTGCATATTCTTCGTTTCGGAGTCCTAGGAGTGTTGTGTCACATTCTTGCATGTTTTGAGTCATTTTCAGGTGATTTGGAGCTACATTGGAGACTTGGAGTATTGGAGGCAAATCTGAGAGAAAGTGAAGCGAAGAATGGACCAAAAAGGAGGAGACCGATCGGTCCCAAAGCGCTGCGCCAATTATTTGTCAGAAACACATATTATTTTGTTTGGGCCTATTTGTTTAAGGCCCAACTCGTTTTTAGAGACCAGAAACCCTAGGTTTAAAAGGGAGAGCAGCCACACTTTTCTCCCATCAGATTTTAGATCTGAAAACTCTTCTTTTCTTTTTCTCGTTTTTCTTCTTTTCTTCTTCTTTTGTTGGGCGATTTTTCTTCTCCTTGGATCTTCTTATAGACGAATTTGGAGAAGTTTTTCTAAACCCTTTTATATTATTTCAGTTTCAGTTTATTATGTCTTTCTTTTTTGTTATTGTTTGCTTTGATTTTTCCATGTGTGAGTAGTTCTCTAATAAAGTTTAGGGATTTACTAGGGTTTGATGATTTAATGAATGGAAGCTAAATAGGGATATATTTAGGGTTCTTCACCTCTTGTAATCTTAATACTTAAGCTGAATTGGCCATTTAGCTTTTGATCTCTAGGTTTTTAATGCACCGAAAGTGATTGTTTAAAAACACAAAAGAACATTTGGTGAGCAATTGTCTTTAGACTGCGGAAGTTGATCTAAGGCAAGTTTGTGAACATATCAAACCTAAACTTAATGCTTGTCTAGAATTTTTATGACCAACGGAAGTTAGGATTCAAGATTGCTAGACAAAGTAGTTGATGCCACGGAAGTGGATTAGCTATCCATTGTGTGCTTTGGGCCTTTTTATTTTATTTAATTATTTTTAAAAACAATTGAAGTTATTTGGTTTTTTGTTGGGTTTGTTTGAATAAGACCTTATGGTCATTTGTTTTGGGCTTAAGTTGTGAAAGACCGTTTTCTTTTTAAAGGTCCATTTCGTGGGGCCCAAGAAGAGATAAGGAAGTGTGATTAGTTTAGGTATTTTTCCTTATATTCAGGGATTCCTAGTAAGGCCATTAGGTTTTAGGGTTTTCCTCAGTGAATTTACTAGATAATGTAATATCTTGTTTCATTAATAAAACAGAGAGAGATTTATTAAAAACAAAACCTTAGTTTTTGCTATAGTGAGAAATCACAAATCTTACCCGTCGTCGAGCTTTGCTCCCACGTGAGGAAGCCTAGCAAGAGTGAACCTCGAGTTCTTCTTGTTGGTAGGATTCAGGAGGCTTGATTCAATTTGCCTTCTGAATCATCTATCCCCATCGCCGCCGCCGTTCTTCTTCACCATCCCGCCACCACCACTTGAAACCCTAGCACTAAAATAAAAAGGCCCAGAGTGACCACAAACATTTTCTCTCACTTCATTCTTGTCCCCTCCCAACCAACAAACTCCAAAATCTCTCTAACTCCTCTCTAAGCTCAATATTATATTTGCTCTTGGTTAATTCTCCTAAAGCTTCTATTTTCAAGATCCATTTCCATTTAAAGCATCTCCACTCTACAAACAAAGGTATGAATTTCTTAAAACTCTATTTCCATGGAAGCTGAAGAACTCAAAATCATTTCATTTTCATGGGGAGTTGTCTATTGTGATTTGCTTAGAGATTATGCTTGTTTTATATTAGAAAGCGTTTGGGTATTTTAAATTAAGCTTTGGATGCCTTGATTTGTTGATAAAAGAGCAATTTTGAGAAAGTTAGGGTTTAAGCATGAATAGTGTCAAAAATGGATGTGAAATTTGGAGAAAATTGAAATTTTTAATGATTCTTTTGACTCTTGAATACCTCATGTATTTAGACAAGCTCTAGGTTGGTAGATACTTGACATTCTTTTCATTTTTCTCATGAGTACCATTTGGCCAATGCTCGAAAATGATAAAATGCCTTGAAATATGATGTAATCTTAGAGGGGTGTTGATTGTTGAGCTTTAATAGAATGATTAATTGGTTCTTCTAAATTGCTTGGGTTTTAAGCCTTTGTGGATAGGAATAGTACATGGAAATGGAATGTATTGATTGCTATATCCCTATCCCACACTTGGCTTGACTTGAACATTTGTGTAATTTTTGAAGGAACCATGGCCTCTAGACCAAGGACAAGAGCGGCAATCCGACGTGGTGGATATGGGAGCGAGTCATCACAACCACAACTTCTAAGGCTGCCCCGACCTCACAAAACAAGCTTGAGATTTTTCCTCAACATCATCTTCGAAGGACCAGAGGACGAGACAATTGTGAGACAACTCGAGGTCTTCCAACTATTCTTTCCACGTCAAGGCCGAGTGGCGCAGTCAGCTTCGGGACCCTCCACTCCACACTTAGGATACAGCTCCGACGAAGAAGAACACACCCGTCGAGACAACGCCAATGAGAAACGCGGCTACGACTCTCCCCCTTGGGGTATAGACTCTCCAAACTAATCGGAACCAATCCAAAATTTTTTGTACATAGTTTTGTTTCTAATTGTTTTGATTATGCATTTTTGTTTACTCTTTTCCTTGGATTTTGTTCTCACCAGGATGGTGAGAAGTAAGTCCGGGGGAGAGGGTAGTATTTGACATTGCTTTTAGTTGTTTTGTTTTCCTTCTTTGAGTCTAGCTTTTACATTTGTAGTATTTCATTTTGCATAAAATGTTTTTTAAAATACCTTCAAAAACAAGCATGTAGTTGCATTTACAGTGTAGCTTTGTTTAGGAACATCTAGGATTGGGTTTCACTTGCATAGGGAATGATGACGCTATTTTGTTGAGAACTTGTTTAGATTTTAGCAAATGCCCTTGTTTGGGAACACATTCGGTGTTTAGACATCTCCTTGTTGAACTTGTACACTTCGTGCTTTGAATTCTTAGTCTTGCAACCTGCTGAATTGATGATGATTGCTAGTCTTGATACCATTCTCGAATATTATTTGAACTTAATTGAATCTAATTCTCTCACTTATGAATTTTCAATGCATAATCATGTTAACCATATACATATTTGAACTATCTTCACCTTGATTTGCCACACTTGTTAGTCCAAATAGCCAATTCCCCTAATGAATGGTTTCGCACCTTGAACCGTTGCCTTTCTTTTATACCCCATTATGATGTGCTTGAGTGAGGCCTCTTGTTGATAATGCTTTCAAGTGCAAAATAATGCATGTATAAAAACGATAATTGTTAGCTTTCATTTGTTTGCTAGTTAGGAAATCATGGAACTAGCACTAGGTGGATGTTCACTTATTGTTCTTTGGGGCTCATTGAGATTACCACTAAGGGGAGAATAAAAGAAAGAGGGTTTAGAGTTATGGGTTGATAATTAGAGGAATGAAACTTGGAATAATAGAAGAAAAAATCGAGAAAAAGGGAGGAATGAGATTAGCACTAAGAACTTAGGAAAAAAAATGATTAGCTCTAAGTATGTATCTTATGATAAGAAAATATCATCTAGAAAGCAAAGAAAGGGCTAAGACAAGAAAAGAAAAGAGGGTTAGCTAAGTAAAGCAGTTAAAGCTTGTGTATAAAGCATTTCCCATATGTTCTAAGAAAGAGTTTGCAATGTGCTTTGATTGAAAATTTCCTTGATTGATTCCTTGGGTTTAAAGTTCGAAAAAGGGTAAAAAATTTTAGGAGTTGGTTTTGGGAATGCGTAAGGCTAAGGATTGGTTTTGGGTGGACTATCTGTGTGATCATTGGGTATAATGGAAGCTAAGAATTGTATGCGTTAATTGTTTTTTGTCTTAGTATACTTTTGCATGATGATTAGCATTCCTATTTCTTGAGAGTATAGTCACCATAAATCCAATAGCCTTCTCGCCTAACCAAGTGGTATTTGATTGACTATCCATTTGTGAGACTGCACATCCTTGAGAATAATGAATGTGAAGAGTGGTTGATAGAATAGTTTGTGGACTCTTGTGAACGCTTGTTTTTTGATAGAGATAGATTAGCATTGAGAAGTTAGACTTCATTTGGAATCATGTTTTTGGGCTATGTGTGGTCACTCTCATTGATCGTTAAATGCTAATCTTTGTTATGGTCTTAACATATTGAATTCCCAGTTTCAAACCTCTATTTCGGTGTTGCCGGTTATTTTCTTGAGGACAAGCAAATAACAAGTTCGGGGGAGTAGATATACACTGTAAATAGCTTCATTATCATGCATTTTCTAGTTCATTTCACATCATTTAGATCTCATGTTTACCCATTATAGTATAGTTTTGCATTCATATCATGACTTAGAGTCCTAGAACTAGACAGTCGAATATTTTGTCTTTTTGAATCTTATTTAGGTGGATTTGGGATCGAAAACTTAGGAGATTGGCCAAGTCACATTGGAGAGGAAAGAGTGGAGAATGAACATTGAAGAAAGGAGTGAAGGTTGGAGTTTTGAAGATTGAATGGAAATGAAGGAAGAGGAAGTGAGCAACAAGAGCCAGAAAGGAACGCCCCAGAGAAAAGCAAGACCGGTTGGACCCAAACACGATCGGCTACTCGCGGCTCGGACCAGCCGAGGACGAAGCATGACCGGCCGGATGTGATCCAGGACCGGTCCAGCATAGTTGAGTATGAAGACGTTTGCCGCTCAGCCTGGTCGGACCCGAATGAAGACCGGACGATCCACGGACCCGAACGACCAGACCTAGAGAAGAGCCGCGATCCAGAAACCAGCGACGGTGATATACCTCTGGTTTTACCTATTTTCATGCATTTTTTGGTTCATTTTCATTACTTAAGATTCATGCATTCACACTATAGTGTAGTTTTTTTATTCATTTTGTATTTTAGAGTCCTAGCTAGATCGAGTCCCATATTTTCGGTCATTTGAGTCTTTTCAGGTGATTTTGGAGCCACTTTGGATGCTTGGAAGTTTGAGGATGGAAAACGCAATCAAGAATTGGTATTGGATCAAAGAAGGGAAGAAAAAGATGAAAAATAGATTTTAAGCCGCGGCCGTCGACCCGGGAAGCCTGACCGCGACCACCCACAAACACAAAATATCACCCGGTGTAGCATCCACGGGCAGGAAATCTTGAACCGCGACAACTTTCCCAGAGCCCACAGAAATCAAATCTCGCCCATGGCGTAGCGCCCACGGATAGCAAATCTCGCCGATGGCGTAGTGCCCACAGACAACAAATCTGGCCCACGGGTAGCGCCACGACACATTCTTCCTCGATCCACGGGTAGCGCCACGGCACATTCTTCCTCGATCCATGGGCAACGTTTTCATTGACCGCAGGCACATCATTTCTCGCTCGCGATTATGATTTTATCGTCTGGGGCATGTGTTCTCGTCGCGACCAGGCAGCCGACGTCAATGCCGACAAAACCAACTCGACGCCGCGGCCTCCTTATCAAAGGTTCATGAAACACTCAAAGTCGACCTGATGGTCAACCCTAGGAGCCCGACGCTGTGGCCCAACCCCTAAAAATGTTGGGTTTGACCCAATTTATCTTGGATCAACCCAGATTCGTTTTTACTCATAAAACCCTAATGTTTAAGGGAAAGACACGTTCTATCATACATGATCTCATTTTATCTTTAGAAGCCACTTGAGAAAGTTTTGAGAGGGAGAATAGTTAGAGACCCTTTAGGGATGGTGATCTTAGGATCATCATCTCCCATCAATTGAAGATTATTTATTCCTGATTTCTTCTCTCTTTCCTTATGTTTATGCTTATTTGCTTGCTTTATTTTGTGTGTTTGATGTTTGAATAGTGAATCAATGGATTGATGGTTTGCTAGATCTTAGGGTTTGGTAATGAAATCTTGATACTTAGGTTGTTAGATCCTTAGATTCCTTCACGTAAGGTGTTCTTAATGCTAGTTTCATTTTGGCTATTTGAAATCTAGATGCTAGAAGTTTTTTCTGCCGGGAAGGTGTTTGATTAAATTCTCGAATGACTATTTTGTGAGCTTTTCTTCCCTAGCAATTGGAAAATGAAGTTAGGGTGATTAGTGGTCTTAGTGAATCTGTTTGATAATGCTTGTTGATCATTTAGTTGGCAAATGGAAGTTTAGCTTGATTGATTGATTGACAAAGGGTTCAATGC
>WJSH01002189.1:2839-16269 GCA_009757365.2 Lepidium campestre
TAAACCAAAGGCAATAACTCAGGCCACAACCCCAAAATACATGAGTAAGTACAAGCGTGAGAAGCAATCATCCTCAAGGCTGAAGAAGAACGTTTCCTTGCTATCAAATGGATTGAAAACAGAGCAAACAAAGAGCATCCAAGCAACCAAAGTAACCAAGAAGAAGTCCCAATCTGCTGTGAAGATACCAAAGCAAAGCACAAAGAAACCGCAACAAGAGCTCAATGTCTATAGCTCTAATATCTTGCAAAAGCGACCAGCAGCACCACAGCACCACATCAAGGTAAGTGCCCCAACTCTGATAAATTTAAGGATCCTACATGTTATAAAATGTCACAAGAAAGCACACTATGCTGCAACTTGTTCATTAAAAGAGGTAAAATTGCTAGAGGAGAAAATTGGATTATCGAACACAAGTGATACTTTGGATCAATCTGTTTTGTTAAATTCCAATTGCAGTATGATGCACTTGTCTTCGTCAAAAGGTATTGATACAGGTGCAAGAGAGACGAATGAGCTACCAGCTCAAGAAGGTGATTCAGCCCTAACCAAGAATCAAACTCCTAACCTTGACGAGAAACAAGAGCTTGTCTCAACTTCACAAACAAAAATGGTACATTCTGAACTCTCTCCATTTGTTTATGATATTGGTACAACTGTTTTAATGCAATTGATGTTTTCAAAAGAGCTTGGGAAAGGTTTAGGTACAATGGAGAAACAACTAGAACCCCATTCACAAGTTCACACTCAAAGAGTAGCTAATGGAGAAACAAAATGTGACACAAGGAGTTTCATGAAGGAGGCTACTTTGCTGCATAAGGAAGACAATACCAAACTGTGGAGAGGATTAATTGCTTCCTTTCTCATCAAAGAGGAACCACCTGATGCAATAATACGCCTCAAACCGAGTCTCAACACACATGATACCCGAGGTAAGAATTTAAACACTCAAGTGATTGAAAAATCTAACTTAACTTCTCTCTATGCAGATCCTAGAGTTTTGAGGACAAAACCTGTTGAAGAGGGAGGGTATGATGCGGTCATCAAACCAAGGACATCAACAAGATTTCAAGCTGCTGAGCCGGACTCAAGAGATGGACTTCAACAACCTTCATCTGATAACCATGAGGACATACGAGCACTAATCAAGGCATTCCAGGCGATCAAGAGAGATCCAAGTTATGGATTTAACTTCTATGGATTCTTAACTCAACCAGATAGACCTTGGATGTTGAATCAACCCAAAAGAAGCCCGGAGCTGAAAGTTATGAATTCTACAAGTTGGTGGATCTCCATTGAGCTCGATAGCGCACCAACGTCAGTTATTGTGCAGCCTCACCCAACTCAAGTGCGGCCTACACTACAAACCAATTGGAGAATGTTCTTGGGTCATTACTGGTTCCAACAAGCCCATGAACGCTTGAAACCACCACCGGATCCTCCAGATACACTCTAAGATAGAAGATGGTTTGGTTTGGTTCTATTTAAGGCAAGTCCGGGATTCACTTATCTTCAGAGCTTGCCAACTCATGTTTGGTAACCAGGAGACCTTGCAAATGAAATAGAGGCTTCCAAAAAGACCTTACAATGCTCCAAAACTCAGAGGATTAGGCGAATCCCCTTAGACCTCGACTTATCATATTTGGATGTATTCACACTTGGACCCTTAACTCTCCAACGGCTCTTTCTTCACAATTGCTGTGTTTTGGAGACTCTTATAATGAACATAGACACTCCAAAGTTACACTATTTCCTTCCTAAGTTGTCAAGATACAAGCGCAACCACGAGTTCTCTTATTTGGCCAAGATACTCATTAATAGGAGTCCAACGGCTAGTTCTTTCTTGTATTGTTTTGACCGTTTGTGTAAAGCCTATAAACGCTCGTTTTTGTTTCATTTGTAAGCAATCATTGATTAAATTAAAAACCAGTATTATTTTAGTTTACAAAGTTTGTCTTTGTTTTCTTGCAAAAGAGTTTTCTTTTGTGTTGTTCATTAGAGTCTTAGGTGGATTCCTTTGTTCTCTTTTGTTCGAATCTCTAGATCTTAAGTGTGAGAGATACTTTAGGTTTATTGGTCTGCGGATTAAGATTGTTTGAGTGATTCAAACACTCTTGTTCGTTCATTTGATTGAGCGAGTCAATCACTTCACCTCCATCACCTCCGATTTCACAAAGGAAGTACATTGAGTTTCTCTTTGTCTAATCTCCACCACATCTATCCTTAGAAGCACCTTCGGATCTTATATCAACCCCCTCATCACCTGGTAACTGAGAGATCTGTGCCAACATATCCAGATCTTTCAGAGAGATCCGCTTCAATCGGATCTACGCATCATTGGATTAAATCCCTAATTTTCTTAACATTCCCCTCATTGTCCAAACACGATTCCATAAGTTCTCGCTTATTATGTTTTCTTATGCTCTACTCTTGTGTTATACTAAAAGATAACTTGATCAAAAGTAGGTGTTATTGCATCTTTTGGTAGATTGTTCTCCAATTTCTATAAGGTTGAGTTAAGAGGGCTTACTGAACATCCACTGTTCATGCAATTTTTCTACATGCCAAAGGATAATAACCACAAGATCATGGGGATGTGGATGCTACTGCTGCGATCAGCTTGTATTGAGAAAAAAAAATTTTGTTTGTTGTTAGTGGCGTTTCCATTAGATATGATATCAAGGAACACACATTAATATCATGATTAAACTATCGCAGTTATTAGCAGTTGGATTATGAAACAGAAGCTGGTAGTGACAAATTCATCAAGAAGTACTTGAGTGGCCAGAATGTAATAAGACGCGATGATGTCAAAAAGAAGTTAGAGGAAATGGAAGTAGACCGTTCAAATGGATCATTGAAGATGGTGATACTCTATTTTTTATGCAGCATTCTACACACGCCCACAAAGACGTGAGAAGATGCGACTCCCCTTTATCCATTCTTGCTAAGAGTTGTTGATGATCTAGCTTTTTGTTAGAGCTTCGAATGGGGTAGATGGTCATAAGAGCACTTTGTACGAGCGATCAATCATAGCATGGATCATGTTGAAGGGGTTATGAAGGGATGATTATGGCCCATTCCTGCATTTTGTATTCGTTTAGAGGTGCCTTCAAAGGTATTTACTGGATTTATATGTGATATACATCTGTTTTTACCGGTTTTTCATGCATGTTTTGGTTCATTTTCATCACTTAGGACTCATGCATTCCTAGTTTAGTGTAGTTTTTGATTCATTTTACACTTTAGAGTCCTAGATAGATTAAGTCCCATATTTTCGGTCTTTTGAGTTTTTTTCAAGTGATTTTGGAACCACATTGGATGCTTGGAAGTTTGAGAATGGATCACAGAATCAAGGATGATATTTGGATCATGAAAGGGGAGAAAAGGGATGCCAAATGGCGTGGAAGCCGCGGCCGTCGACCACAAGGTCAACGCCAGAAGCTCGACTCGGTGAACAGTCCACGACATATCGCCGGGGACACAAATCGTAGCGCCCACAGACAGCCGAACATCAACCCGCGGATGTATCACTCAGCGACCGCGGGCACAACATTCTTTTGACCACGGGCGTATTCTCTGTCGACCCGCGGGCAATTCTTCTTCGACCACAGGCGTATTCTCTTCCAACCACGGGCACATTTTCACTCGACCACAACAACTCTTCCCTCGACCACGGGTAGCGCCACGGCAGCATTTCCTTGACCCGTGGTCACGTTTTTCTCGCCCGAGGAGTGATATCTCTACCAGACTGGGCTTTCGACCTTCCACCCCGACGCTGCAGCCACCACAGATGATTGGCACATGCAGCCGGCGTCGACCTCACGGCTGACTAGATGACCTCGACGCCGCGGCCTAAACGCTTTAAAAGGTTGGTTTGATCTAATTTATCTTGGGTCAACCCAAATTTACCTCTTAATGTCTTAGAAAACCCTAATGTTTAAGACACATTATCATATCATAGCTTTATATCAAGTTTAGCCACTTAGAGAGAGTTTAGAGAGAAGATATTGGAGACTCATTTGGATGATCATCTTTGGATCCATCCTTTCAATCTATTGAAGAATCTCTTATCATATATCTTATCTTTCTCATTATGCTTTCATTTATTTGCTTTTGTTCTGTTTTGTGTTCTTTAGTTATGTGTGAGTAGTCTTCTTATGGGTTTGGTGATTTGGTAGACTCTAGGGCTTGATGATTGATCTTTGATGCTTAGGTTGTTAGATTCCTTCATTTAGGTTGAGTTTAATGCTAGTTTCAACCTGATCATTTGAAATCTAGATGCTATGAGTTTTTCTGCCTGGAAGATGTTTGTTTAAATTCCCTATAGACCCTTTTATGAGCTTTTCTTCCCTAGCCATTGGAAAATGAAGTTAGGGTGATTAGTTGCCTTAGTGAGCTTTATCTTAATGTTGTTTGATTGATGAGTTAGCAAATGGAAGTTTAGCTGATTGGTTGATTGAATTAGGAGTCAATGCCATGGAAGTGGGTTGATTCATTTGAGTGTCTCATGTCCTAGGATGAGCTTCATTGTGTTCTTAGCATCATTGGTTGATTGTCTTGCCTTGGAGTCGATTGCCTTATCATCAAGCCCATAATTCCTGAATCGTTTGCCTTAGTTGTTTACTTGCTCTTTTTTTGCTAGTCTTGCTCTGTTTTGCTTTATGTTTTGCTGAATTTGGTTTTTTAAGTTGTTATTTGTTTAGTTCTTGTTTCATTTTAGTTTTCGGTTTCTGTTTTAGGTTGTTTAGTTGTGGTTTGATTTTAAAATCTGATTGTTCTAGCTTAAGTTAGGATTGAATATAAGTATTGTGTTAGTTCTAGGTTCCATGAGGATTCGAACCTCAAGTACATCAATGTCATAATTGCTCGTGCTTGTTGATTTTTTTGATTGTTGAAAAAAGCGAACATCAAATTTGCGCCGTTGCCGGGGAATCTAAGCAATTAGCCATTAGTTTTAAGAGACTGCTTAAGACTAGTTTTATTTTACGTTGTTCGGTTACTAAGATCTCGTTCTATTTTTCTTTTGTTTTGCTTTGAAGGTGTATGCAGCTAAGAAGCCACTGAGGAGAACTTCTTGAGGGTGTTTTAGAGGTTGACGCATTTGAGAAGTCGAATAGAAGAGCAACTAGAGAGAGACATGATAAAGAGCGTGAGGATCACCTTCGTCGATTAGGGATGGAAACTCACAGGAAATGAACCTGCTGGGGTTAGAGAACAAGTACCTCAACAAGGAGGTGCTCAAGGAGTAGGAGTTGGAGGTGAAGCGCCTCAGCAAGGAGGTGTTCATGGCATTGGAGTTCAGCCTCCACCTCCGGGATTCGGACAGCCAGCTGCTAGACCCATTGGGGCGTTTGATGAGCCTAATCTCAGGGCCATGCATACCGGAATCCCTACTCCCGTGATTGCAGCCAACAACTTTGAGGTTAAATCAAGCCTCATCAGCTTGGCGCAGAACCAAAGGTATAATGGACTACCTTTGGAGGATCCTTTAGATCACCTTGATCAGTTTGAGAGGTTGTGTAGAACGGTCAAGATGAATGGAGTACCAGAGGATGCAATCAAGATTATTTTGTTTCCCTTTTCTCTTGGGAACAAGGCAGCTCAATGGGAGAGGAATGTCCCTTCTGTTTCGGTATCCACTTGGGAGGATTGTAAGAAAGAGTTCATCAACAAGTTCTACTCCAAGCAAAAGATCGCCAAGATAAGGAATGACATTACTACCTTTAAGCAAAGAGGAAATGAAAGCCTCTATTAAGCATGGGAAAAACTTAAGGAGTATATTCGGAGCTGTCCTCATCATGGTGTTCCTAAGAAAAATCTTTTGGGTATTTTCCATAGGGGAATTCTTTAGCAATATCGGAGAGCTCTAGACACAGCGAGTTATGGTTGTTTTGCTAATCTTACTGCAGTTCAAGGAGAGTAATTGATTGAGAACTTGGCTCAAAGTGATGCTTGCTATGGAGGAGACTATGATCGAAACATGAGAGATTCAGATTGGGATAATCAAAGGTTAAAGGAGATCAATGATAAGATTGACAAGTTGCGCACATTGTTTCTTGCTAGTCAAAAAGCGGTGAACTATGTAGGAGATGTTGATGGGGATCAACAAGGGTATAATGATGCGGTTTATGATGGTAGTGAAAGAGCTCAAGAAGAGATCAATTATGTGGGGAACCATAACAACTACCAAAGGGGTTTCCAGAACCATTCTTACAACCCCAACTATAGGGCCAACAATCCTCAAGTCCAATTTTACCCGCCTAGGCAACCTCAAGAAAGTTCTTTTTAGCAAAGACCTTATGGCAATCCCCCTCCAGTCCAAAATCCTCAAGGACAAGCTCAAGGAAACCAAGGAGGGTTTCAGTTTTCAAGCCCATTAAATCTCTACGCTACGATTCCATCGATTTCAAGAATATGACAGCCGAGGGGTAACAATTACCAAGGGAATCAAGCTGGACCATCTACCCAATTCTCAGTGGATCCGGATTTGAAGGCTATGATGCAGCAGCTCATAGCGGGACAGCAAGGGGTTACCGAGACGTTGAGTAAGATTGATCGCAAAGTTGATGGAGGGTACAATGATCTTCAGGCCAAAATCGATGACATCTATTCTCATATCAAGACACTTGATAATCAGATTGCTAAAGTGGCTTCTACAAGCCAAAGACCAGCTGGTAAACTTCTCGGAAAGCCGGAAGCCAACCTAAAAGAATTTTGTAAAGCAATCACTCTTAGGAGCGGGAAAAAGCTCCCATCATAAGGTGATGAGGCTTCCAAACAGAAGGAGGTAATCGATGATGATGTTGTGGTTTTAGATGAAGTGCAGGTTGATGTGATTGAAGAGGTGAAGGGTTCTAAAGAATCGGTTAAAGTGAAAGTTGATGAGGCTGAAACTTCAAAGAAGTATATACCACCGCCCTATGAGCCTAAGCTACCTTTTCCAGGTCGATTCAAGAAACAATTATTGGCTAAACAAAGAGAGAAGCTCTTAGAACTCATGGATTGTGTGCAAGTTACAATGCCTTTGATGGATGTGCTTAGGAACAATCCCACCTACTCTAGGTTCTTCAAGGACATGGTTACTAACAAGAAGAAGATGGAAGAGGGTATGGTTATGGTCAGTTATGAGTGCAACGCCATCATCAAGCAATCATTGCCAAAGAAGCTCGCAGATCCGGGAAGTTTTACTATACCTTGTGCCCTTAGACAGAGGCGATTTCCAAAGTGTCTATGTGACCTTGGATCTAGTGTGAATCTCTTGCCACTTACCGTTGCCAACAATATAGGGATCACTAAATTTCAAAAGTGCCGCATCTCTTTGATTCTAGTGGATCGTTCTGTTCGAATCCCGGTAGGCGTTGTTGAGGATTTACCTTTGAGAGTAGGCAATTTTGATGTTCCTACCAACTTTGTTGTTCTGGAATTGGACGAAGAACCAGCTAATCCTATTATACTTGGGCGACCATTCCTTGCTACAACTGGTGCTCTTATTGATGTTAGAAGGGGACGGATTGGTTTGCAATTGGGAGGTTCAGTCCTTAACTTCAATATCAAGCAGATCATGGATCATCCAGATATAGGTAGCCAATGCTTTCTCATTGAAACATTGGACCTTCTTGAAAATGACATGGTAGAGGAGTTGAGAATTGATGATCCCCTTCAAGTAGCTCTCACTATAGAGAAGATCGAATTTGGGTATTTGAGTGAGGATAGCACAAGTTATGAGCAGCTTGTTGACTTTTGTGAGGTGCTTCAAAAGGATATTCAACTTCTAGAGTTGGGAACAAACTCCGAATCCATGGGGAAGCTCGCTGGAACAAGCATGCTGCTTAGCGACGATGATCCGTGGAGCGAACTCAAGGCTGCCAAAGTCAAGCTCAAGCCATTACCGCAAGGGCTAAGGTACGCATTTCTCGGTCCTAATTCTACTTATCCGATAATTATTAATTATGCACTTGATGACGATGAAACTGCCATGCTCTTGAAGGAATTGAGACGTTTTAAAAATGCTTTAGGTTATTCGTTATAAGATATTAAGGGGTTGTCTCAATCTTTTTGCATGCATAGGATCCACCTAGAGGATGAATCGATGACTTCCGTTGAACATCAAAGACGGTTAAACCCAAATTTGAAAGATGTTGTTAGGAAAGAGATTCTAAAACTTCTAGATGCGGGGATTATTAGGAATGAGAAAGATGAATTAATACCGACTAGGATGGTAACCAGACATAGGATGTGTGTAGACTATAGGAAATTGAACTCCGCCACTAGGAAGGATCATTCATTTCCCTTTGCCATTTATTGACCAGATGTTAGAAACGGTTAGCGAACTACTCGTTTTATTGCTTTCTGGATGGATATTCAAGATTCTTCCAAATCTCCATACATACTAATGATAAGGAGAAACCACATTCACATGTCCTTATGGTACATTCGCCTACCGGCGAATGCCATTTGGACTATGTAATGCACTGGCGACATTTTAATGCTGCATGATGGCGGTTTTCTCCGACTTGATCGAAGATGTTATGGAGGTTTTCATGGATGACTTCTCGGTGTATGGTGCATGCTTTCGCTCTTGCCTTTCCAATTTATGCAGGGTTTTGCAGAGATGTGAGGATACAAATCTCGTTCTATATTGGGAAAAATGCCACTTCATGGTTAGAGATGGTATCGTCCTCGGACATCGAATTTTAGAGGAAGGCATTAAGGTTGATAAAGCAAAGATTGAGGTTATGACGAGCTTAGCACTACCTAATTCAGTCTTGGGGATTTGCAGTTTTTTGGGTCATGCGGGGTTTTACCGAAGGTTCATCAAGGATTTCTCGAAGATTGCTAGACCTTTGACACGTATCTTGTGCAAGGACACCGATTTTATCTTCGATGCAGATTGTCAAGCTGCTTTCTTGCAGATCAAAGAGGGTCTAGTCAGTGCACCAATAGTCCAAGCTCCAGATTGGGATCTTCCTTTTGAGATTATGTGTGATGCGAGTGATTATGCAGTTGGAGTAGGTTTAGGGCAGAGAAAGGATAAGAAGCTGCATGTGATCTATTATGCCAGTCGGACACTTGATGATGCTCAGGTCAAATACACCACCACCGAGAAAGAGTTCCTAGCTGTGGTCTTCGCATTTGAGAAGTTTCCATCTTACTTGGTGGGGTCTAAAGTAATTGTGCAGACCGACCACGCAGCTTTACGGTATTTGATCAAGAAGAAGGATGCTAAACCGAGATTACTAAGATGGATATTGCTTCTTCAAGAGTTTGATGTCGAGATCGTTGAAAAGAAGGGTATAGAGAATGGAGTTGCAGATCACCTATCGAGACTACGGATTGAGTATGATCTTCGTATTGATGACTCTCTACCGGAAGAGCAAGTGATGTTCATCCAAGCAATTCACGAATGCTCTATGATTGTGGCTGAGACATCCGCTACAGAGAAGTTGGAGGAAAATGGTCCTTGGTATGCTGACTTGGTGAACTACCTTGCTTGCGGAAAGGAACCACTTGACATGGATGGTAATGACAGGAACAAGTTCTTTAAGGAAGTAGTTCGGTACACTTGGGATGAGCCCTACTTGTATAGACAAGGGAATGATTGACTATTCCGCCGCTGCACTCCGAAAGAAGAGATTCTGGGCATTCTTTTCTATTACCACGGTTCGAGTTATGGTGGACATCTTGCTACTTTCAAGACTGTCACACGGATTCTACAAGCCGCTTTTTGGTGGCCTAAAATGTTTAAGGAGCGATTGCAAGCCCCACTAATAACACCAAGGTGGTGATTAAGTTGTTCAAGACCATCATCTTCCCGAGGTTTGGAGTTCCGAGAGTGGTAATAAGTGATGGGGGAAGCCATTTCATCAACAAGGTTTTTGAGAACCTCATGAAGAAATATGGTGTCAAGCATAAAGTGGCTACTCCTTATCATCCACAAACTTCAGGGCAAGCTGAGGTTTCTAATCGCCAAATCAAAGAGATTTTGAGGAAGACCGCACAAAAAGCTCCAAAAGATTGGTCTAAGAATCTTGACGACGCTTTGTGGGCTTATCGGACTGCATTCAAGACACCACTAGGAACAACACCATTCAACATGTTTTATGGGAAAGCTTGTCATCTTCCGGTTGAGTTTGAGTACAAAGCCATCTGGGCTACCAAGTTATTGAACTTTGATCTCAAACCAGCATCCGAGAGGCGATTGATATAACTGGAAGAACTTGATGATATTCGTCGGGATGCGTATGAGAGCTCCAACATCTACAAAGAGAAAGCCAAGGCTTTACATGACAAGAAGATAGTGAGGAGAGAGTTCAAAGAGGGTGATAAGGTGTTAATGTTTGATTCTTGATTGAAGCTCTTTCCGGGAAATCTGAAATCAAGATGGTCAGGTCCTTTTGAGGGGAAAAAGGTTCGACCTTATGAAGCTGTTGTACTTCTAGGTTCTTCGGGGAATGAGTTCACAGTGAATAGTCAAAGGATAAAGGCTTACTTAGCTGAAAGTTGTGACGCGTTTGCGGAGAAGATTCTGCTTTCCAATCCTTAAACCGCATGAAAAAGTGGTAGACAACGTCGAGGTTGAGACGTTAAACAAGCGCATTTGGGAGGTAATTCCACGGTATCCTTGTACATAGTTTTGTTTTGCTTTCTTTATTTTGATTTTACTCAATGGTGTTTAGATTGTTTATGTTAGTGAAAGCTTACGTCTTGGAAAGGGAAGGAATGGCTAAGGGATTGAGAAGATGTTCTCTGGAAACAGTCGAGGTCGACCTCAAGATCGACCTAATTCGGTCGATATTTGATCCACAACGCCGCTGTCGAGCTCACGGCCGACCAAATTACTCGACGGGCGTGACACAGAAACTCAGCCCTGAAGTGGTACTCACAGCCGACCTCTCGGTCGACCCAAAAGAGGTCGATTGCTGTTACACAAAATCAGCTCAATTTCGCCCTCCTCCAAAGTTGACCCCGCGGTCGACCGATGCTGCTCGACATCCAAGCCGAGAGATTCTCCGGATGCGTCCCAGGTTGACCTCTAAGTCGACCACGGCACCTCGACGCCGCGACCATGAGCTAAGTTTTTCCTCCTCTATCTTATTTAAGCCACGATTCTACCTACCTCTTTCTCCATTTCTCTCAAATACATTTCTATTTTCGCACCTAAGAAGCTCCCAAAGTTCATCTTTCCATATTACTTGAATTTTTTTATGCAACTCTCTACAAGTTTCATTCATCACATCTTAACCTCTACAACTCAAATGTATGAATTATATTTTTCAATCTCCATTAGAGCTCAAGCTTGGTAAAATTTTCAGATTCTTAATTTGTTGAGAATTAGAGCTTAATGTTAGGTTGAATGGTTTTTGTTGAGTTAGATATTGGTTTGGATACATGATTAGAGGTTGTTTGCACAAGATTCTCAAGCTTAATTTGAATTTTGAAGTTCTAGGGTTCTTGAGGTGATTTTAATGGAGAAATTTTGAAACAAATTTTGGGGGTTTCGAGTGATTTGTGTCTATAGCTCTTCCTTTTAATAATCTTAGGCAGGATCTGTTGTACTTCATTGCTAGATTTCAATGATTTTTACCAATTTTGCAAATTGGTTCTTAGTGAAAATTGTTGACTTCTTGTTGACTGATAGTTGACTTTAGGTTGACTAATTTTGTTGACTTTATTGACTTTTCCTTGTCTTGAGAACTAATTGGAATTGATAGTGAATTGGTTCTTATGATGTGTGCTTAATGGTTTGAAATTGTTTTAGATGTTGTCTTGAGTTCACATTGGTCATAATGCTTCATTGATTTGGCAATATCTTGCAATCTCTAACAAATTATCCTTGGGGCTTACATTTCTCTTTGATGCCTTAAAGGAACAATGCCACCAAAAGCTCGTACCCATCCACAAAAAGCTACTAAGGCCGCAAAAGGAAAGAGCAAAGCCAAGGCTGAGACATCAAAAACAAAGAACCCTAATGATGTGCCTCCCACAACGCAAGCTCAACCATCTCAACCATCTCAACCATCCCAACCTCCCAAAGAAGCCACAACAACCCCGATGGAAATGACACTCATGGATATCAACTACTACTTCGGATGTGAGTCAGATGAGGAAGCGATCGTCCTTCGAGATTATAGGGAAGAACATCATTGTTATTATCACGCTCCAGATCTTGGAGACTCCGATCATTAACCAAGGTACCAATTTCACCACCCTTTGTATATATTTCGTTTTGCTTCTTTTATTTTGATTTGTGTTGTTTGTTCCTCTTCTTTGGATTAACTTTCTCACCGAGACGGTGAGAAGTAAGTCCGGGAGAGGGGAAGGTTATTTGACTTTGATTTTAGTTGTTTTGATCTTCTTTTTCTTGAGTCTTGCATTACATTTAGCATTTTCGGTTTTCAAGTTGTTTTTGAACCTTCACCTAGGTTGCATTCATGTTTAGGTTGGTCTAAAATCACTTAGCTTGCACTTCACTTGCATGGGAATGATGACGCAATTGTTATTGAGAACTTGGTGTAGCTCTTAGTCGATAACCGTGATAGGAACTCATTTAGTATTTAGGCACTTCCTTTTGAGCTTGTATGTTTCGTGCTTTGACTTTGTTTCCTCGCAATTAGCCGAATTGATGATGCTTGCTAGTTTGGATGCCAATCTCGATTTATTTGAGCCTAATTGAATCTAATCTCTCATTAATGGATGTTCAATGCTTTGCCATGGTAACTTTGACATATTTGGACAATCTTTACCACATTTCACCACACTTTGTTAGTCCAAATAGCCATTTCCCCTAATGGTTTCCCCACCTTGAATCCTATGCCTTTCTTTTATGCCAAACTGTTGATTGCTTGAGTGTGGCCTCTTGTTGATAATGCTTTCATGCACAAAATAATGCAAGTATAGAAACAACATGTATTGGCTTTCATTTGTTGCTAGTTAGGGAATCATATGCTAGCATTAGGTGGTTGTTGATCTATGTTGTTTGTGCTCGGTTAGAGTATATTTGCCAATGGAAATAGGATTGGATAGAATTATTGGTAGGGAACTAGTGATTACATGTTTGATTTGGGTTGAATAGAAAGATGAACAAAAGGGGTTTTGGATAAGGAAAGAAAAATCAGAAAAGGGAGAAAAAGAAATGATAGCACTAGGAATTGGGAAAGGAAGTATGATAGCTCTAAGATGTTGTGTGACCCTCTAGAAAGCAAAGAAAAATATAAAAAAAACAAAAGAAAGAAAAAGAAAAAGAAAAAAAAAAAGAGGAAAGAAATAAGCCTAGAGGGTCGGTTATAAGTCGAAGTAAAAGAGCTTCTGTTTGATTGTTTCCCAATTGTTCCTAAAAAGATGTGTGCAATGTATTTGAATTCTCCTTGATTGATTCCTTGCTTTGGTTGTAAAGTTCGATAATGGGTAGAAGCTTGCTAGGATTTCAT
>WJSH01002189.1:17374-33388 GCA_009757365.2 Lepidium campestre
TAGCACCATGACAGCATTTCCTCGACCCGTGGTCACATTTTTCTCGCCCGAGGAGTGATATCTCTCGACCAGACCGGACCGTCGACCTCATAGACGACCTTTCCACCCCGACGCCGCAGCCACCACAGATGATTGGCACATGCAGCTGGCGTCAACCTCACGGCCGACTAGAGGACCTCGACGCCGCGGCCTAAACGTTTTAAAAGTTGGATTTGACCCAATTTGTCTTGGAACAACCCGAATTTACCTCTTTATGTCTTAGAAAACCCTAATGGTTAAGACACATTATCATATCTTAGTTTTTTTATCAAGTTTAGTCACTTAGAGAGAGTTTAGAGAGAAGATATTGGAGACTCCTTTGGATGATCATCTTTGGATCCATCCTTTCAATCTATTGAAGAATCTCTTATCCTATCTCTTATCCTATCTCTTATCTTTCTCATTATGCTTTCATTTATTTCCTTTTGTTCTGTTTTGTGTTCTTTAGTTATGTGTGAGTAGTCTTCTTACGGGTTTGGTGATTTGGTAGACTCTAGGGTTTGATGATTGATCTTTGATGCTTAGGTTGTTAGATTCCTTCATTTAGGGTGAGTTTAATGCTAGTTTCAATATGATCATTTGAAATCTAGATGCTAGGAGTTTTTTTGCCCGAAAGGTGTTTGTTTAAATTCCATATAGACCCTTTTATGAGCTTTTCTTCTTTAGCCATTGGAAAATAAAGTTAGGGTGATTAGTGGCCTTAGTGAGCTTTATCTTAATTTTGTTTGATTGATGAGTTAGCAAATGAAAGTTTAGTTGATTGGTTGATTGAATTAGGAGTCAATGCCATGGAAGTGGGATGATTCATTTGAGTGTCTCATGTCATAGGATGAGCTTCGTTGTGTTCTTAGCATCATTGGTTGATTATCTTGCCTTGGAGTCGATTGCCTTATCATCTAGCCCATAATTCTTGAATCGTTTGCCTTAGTTGTTTACTTGCTCTTTTTTTGCTAGTTTTGGTCTGTTTTGCTTTACGTTTTGCTGAGTTTGGTTTACTAAGTAGTTATTTGTTTAGTTCTTGTTTCATTTTAGTTTTCGGTTTCTGTTTTAGGTCGCTTAGTTGTGGTTTGATTTTAAAATCTGATTGAATATAATTATTGTGTTAGTTATAGGTTCCCTGAGGATTCAAACCTCAAGTACTTCAATATCATAATTGTTTGTGCTTGTTGATTTATTTGATTGTTGGAAAAAGCGTACATCAATATGTTGTATTATGGAGTCTTTTGACAATAAGATATTTGTTCACGACTTTGTTTAGTGCAGATTTTGGCATATGAGGCAATAGATGTTTTGGGCTGTTCAATGAGAGAAGAGTATCCTCAAGCAGACAATAGTTACTATCGGATGTGAATTTTTCTTCGATTCAATAACCACATCCTTCATATTATCCAATATCAATTCATGAAGTCGTACTTTCAGCCTTTCAAATATTTCTTTCTCCATCTCTCTTTGAACCTTCTAAATATCCATTCCGATACTTCTAATCTCTTCTTCAAGACTTCACATTTTGTAATCCAATGTTTCAATCTCGTTCATTAATACTTCATCAACCCATTTGAACACATGTTTATCATCTTTTACCTACATGAAGTAAAAATCACATAACCTATAAATCTATCGCAAAAAAATTGTATAAAATCATAAAGAAGAATAATTTGAGGATCGCTATGTTATCTTACTCTGTTTGATGCAGCATATGCACGCCTAAAGTATCTCCTGTACGAGTTGACCTCCGATTTTGATAGCTTAATCATTATTTCTTCACCACATGAACACTTATTAGGTACACCATGAATCTTCTTTGTCTGGCGAACAAAAGAGGACTCAATCGAAGTCCGAGAAACATTGCTCATATTCGAAAATGGGAAACATATAATTTCATCTTTACAAAGAAGAAGATATAAATTAGGGTTCGTCATTTCTATAATTTGGGGATTTCTTTAGCTTCATTCACAATGCCTAAGAATTAGAAACAACAATTAAATAAGGTTTCTTTTTTTGCTGTGCCCACTGGTCCATTGGGCCTCACTTGGGGCTTATAGAATGCTCTCTCATGGATCGTAGGATAGAGTCTTTTTCTTTTAAAGTCGGTTACAAATTATATATATAAAAGCAAACTAGTTTCTCCACAGCCTGATAACTCAGCATTTTGGTGTGTTCTAGAGCGGACAACTCAACAAAACAAATTTTTCAAACAACCAATAGAATTATTAGATTAAAACAGATCATCAAAAAGGAAAAAAAATGGGAGACGCATCGTTTCCTCTTTCTCAGCGTATGAGATCTTTAAGGCACAACATAAATTGTGAACCGCAGTAAAAAAAAAAAAAAATTTTGAAACTTGATCTGGACTGAAATCCCATAAGAGTGAAAGAGTTAAAAGGAATCGATAATGTGGCACACATGACGCGATGAACAATAAGGCCAAGGTATGTTTAAATTTCCTTGATATGAATTCTTAACCTACTGCAACAATCCGAAATAATTTTTTGAAAAGAAGCAAAACCTTTTTAAAATAAAACATTATGCTGGAATTTAAACACAAAATAGTAACTCAAATCACGGTGCTTAGTGAGATGTTTGGGTTAATTCGGTGAAGTAGGGAAGAAGATTCGGAATTAAGTGAAGTAACCAAAATAAGTGGCTGATTATTCATAAGGCTTTGATTTATTTAAAAGCTTAAATTTGATGGACATGGGTATCGTGGATAGGCTATATACTGATCCATTCTTATTTGGCGTCATCTTTTTGAGATTATCAATGGTGAACCATTGTTATATGTTTTCCTCTGTTGTTGTTTGCATGAACAATGCAATGGATATATGGTCCGTAATGAAACAAAGAGTTGCCAGATTAGTGGTACTCCAGCTCTTGGAAAGGTTGGTTTTTGTCAGTTATTCTGAATTTTGTGGCTCATGTATCATGTATGGTCGTGTTGCAGATTTCTATCTGAGTTTTTCCTCTTTTTGTCTTATTTAACTCCTTTTTCACATAGCCCATTGTTCAAAATCTGCCCCTGCCTCTGAGATAGTGAAATCATGCTCCGTACTATTAGGAGTATATGGGCTAAGTGTTATTTTTACGTACCATAGAAAGAGTTCTCAAACTCTGAACTGGGAATTGAGAAGAAGTGCAACCATTCCTATTAGAGAAAATGGAATTGATCCTTCCAACAATATGTCAGATTCAACGATGGGTCAAATCTTCAAAGAATTGTGGGTCCGCTTGGCTTTAAGGGATAGTAAGGGGAGCAAGGTAATCTCTGCTTTTAGCATTTTGGAATATTTTTATAGGTTTGTCTCCTCCTCTAAGAAGATTCCGGTTTAATATGCAATTAAATTCTCATAGTCTCTTGATCACAATTTGTTAATAAAGCTTTTGTTTATTGTCTTAACTATTGAGGACTAAACTTCTTTTATTATGGTCCTCTGGTCATCATTGCTAAGTCTAAAAGTTCATCACGAGTCGAATACTTGGATTTTCTTGTCAATAACCTGATCACCATGCTAAACAAGGAGAAAAGGAGTTTCAGACGAGGTACATTATTCATTAACGGTGTTTAATGATTCTTTATGATTTTAAATTCTAATGACCAAATAATCTTAGAAAACAAGAAAAATAACTAAAAACTAACAGTACGCAAACTTGAATATGTCAAGAGTTAGACTTTATGTGATTTCAAATTAACAGTAGGTTTATATTATCTTGTGATGTCTTATTTCAAACACGAAAATCATGTTAAGAATCTCTGGTCTTTTAATAAATTGCAGAATCAGATTCCTCTCTGGTCTGTGAATTGTTTTCTCGGAAGTGTTAAATTTCTTCATTACTTGGAATTATTTTCTTTATTATTACTCTTAAAGTTGTTTTTCGATATTTTTCTTAATTTATTTAGGTTGTGGGTGCATTTCTCATTCTTGTGGTTCATATCATTCTACGCATTATTTCTATTGTATAAGGTAAGCTATTACTCTTGTCTATGATGACATGAACATACATTCACAATCTTGTTTGGGTTTAAAAAAAAAAAAGTTTATTTAACTGGATTCAAGCTAGGAATGTAAGCAGATTCGTGCTGACTAGTAGTAGCTGTACATCTTCAAAGGTTTGCTCTTGACAATCCCCACACTCTCAATTTTGTTTCCAATATCTCCAAAGTTCACAACAGCGAGAGTCATAAACTATTTTCCTTTACAAAACGCATAGACATTGTTCAATCAAATGTTTGGCCCAATTTTACCTTATTTTCTCTTATCTTCATAGTAGTGCTAATTCGTGTCGTAGAAAAGACGGAGGAAAGACAGTGGAGAACATGGAAGAATTTATAATTATTTCTAAAGTATGCTTATAGTGGTTATAAACATCAATCTTCTCTTTTGTTATCATTTCAAAAATAGTTTTTACATTTCGGTTGATTGTCATCTTTAACATTAATATTGTTTTGTGTTGTTGTATATTGTTCTTAAGTTTCTCCAAAAACATTTATGTTATAATGATTTTACAAAAAACGTTTTGAAAATTTTTACAGCATAGCGCGCGGGTATTTACCTAGTTATTAAGTTAAATACATATCATCTAACTACCCTAGTTATACTTGTTATCCTATATGTAAATATCCATCTTATGTGCATTTTCGACTTCAACCAACACTAATACATGTCTGTTCATATCCTAACCAATACACATCACTCATTGATCTATTTGTAGTTTATAAATTTATCCAACCTCATCATCAACAAAATCTCATATAATAACTGGTTTTTCTTTTTTCGTTGAGATAATGAATATCTTTGATTCTTTGTCTTGAGCCAAGTCATCGGTATTAAAAAGAGGCAGACATTGTGTTGTTTAACTGAGGGGGCAAACAGATACAGCAATTAAATCAACACAGATGTCAAAAGCGGAAAGTCTTGTGAATGAGCAAGTTATTGTATGTTCTCTATCCTCACCGTACGCTGTTAGGTGCTATGGAAACAAGATCGTTTGTGATGATGAAGGAAAAACGTATTATAGATTGATCCTAGAGTATTGTTCTGGTGGAAGCCTCAAAAGGTTACTTTTTGCTAAAGATATACTCAACGGGCTTTGGTTTATTAATAGTCATAACATCGTCCACTGTGACATTAACCCCACTAACATCTTTCTCTCCCCTGTCAAAAAGCGTTTACAAGCTAATTGCGGATTTTGGTTCCATCTTGGAGAATGGTTCGGGTGATTACGGGACAAAGATTGATCAAAACACTTGTGATCAGAGGTACATGTCTCCAAACCTTATCGCCTTTCAAGTAGTTGACTACAAAACCGATGTTTTGTTGTTCGGTTGTACAGCTTCAAAGATGTTAAATACCCACAATCCCCTAAAACAAAAACCCTAACCTAACTCTGTAGCTTTGAATGAAATAATCACACTTTGAACAAAAAACAAAATAACCCTTCTCTTCTTCGTGGAGAATGACCTTACAACTTTGGTTTTGCAAACAGATTGACGATAATGAGACCAATGACGAATTCAAGATTACACACACAAATTTAAACGAGTTTATCGACATATAAACTCAACGCACAAATCAAACTTTACACCTGATTACAGCGAGTCCAGACGCTTTGAAGGTTGCCGACGACTGAGTCCGAGAAATACTGAATAAAGAACTAAAAACCCTCAATCGAGGAGAGAAATTTTGGAGAGATAGGAACGAGTTTGTTCAGCTCATTCAGAGGAGAGAAATTTAGGCTAATACAGAAAGAAGATGCGACGTCCTTTTTTCTGTTTCTTCAGAGTAATGGTATTTTTCGTAATTGATTCACGTGTTTTGAAATAATGGAATTTTCAAATAAATTATATGCTATTGTAATCAGTATGGCCAAGCATGGGCTACTCCTGTGTATTAGTTTAACTATTTATGCTATTTCTGTGTATTAACTCTTGTTTTAATTACACGTACATGACTAATAAAGTAGTAAAACAAAAAAAGTTGATTTTAAAAATATCTTACATGCACGAATAAAAAGGTAAAAAAATAAAAAATAAAGAATTTAAAAAGACAAAGTTTAAGAATTCCACAACATCAACTGGTGCCAGCTGAATATGTTGAATTGAAAATACACAAATTCCACATAATTCCACATATTCAGCTGGTACCAGTTATGGCCTTAAAACAAATCTAAGGAATAAAAAAATTTCACTCATTATATTGTTACCAATTAGGCCCTTAATTTTGGTTTTGTGTATGTATTTCTTTTAATATTAAAACTGAACCCACATATGGAATTTTGTATTTAGAGGATTTCATGTGGATATCAAAATCCGTACTTCAAAGAACACTTTAAAGCCTTAAACACCCTACTTATGTCACAAGAACCATTATTTCTGTTACAACCAAAAACAAAAAATCATCGTTTCTGATTCTGTCAATGTTTTTTTCTTTTTGTTAAAAGTCAGCATAAACATGTTTTGATACCTAAAAGGTATATTAGCTAAACCAATTTTTTTTTTGTCACTAACCAAGCTTCTATTAATTAAAACATAAACATAATCATAAAAAAAATATTTAAGTGCAAGAGATTTTAACACTATGAGAAATTTGCATAAAAGGTCGAGATGTGATCTCGACTCTGCAAGAAATCAAGACTACTCCTGAGTATGTTGCTTTGAAGGCAGTTGAACACATACATGAGCTCATTAAACCAAAGGCATCGAGCTTTTATATGAAATATAAATTTTATGTACTTTTTTGTCAACAAGTTTATGTATTTTTTTCACAAAACAAAAAAGTTTATGTGTTTCTCCAATAGGAAAAACAGAAGGATAGATTGACATGCTAAACTTGTAACATAGACAACACAAGTCAGTATAACATGCCTCTGTAACCATAGTGTCAATAATTTTGTATTTTTTCCTCTTTTTACATTACTCTCCGCCTCTTTTCCATATAACCAGACCGTTCACGTATAAAGTATTTCACAACAACATAACTCAGTAGCTATATATCATCAAATACCCACGAACCCCTAAAACAAAAATCCTAACCTAACTTTGTAGCTTTGAATAAAATAAACACACTTTGAACGGACAACAAACTAACCTTCTCTTCTTCGTGGAGGAGGACCTTACAACTTTGGTTTTGCAAAAAGATTGACGATAATGAGACTAATGACGAATTCAAGATTACACACACAAATTTAAACGAGTTTATCGACATATAATATCTACGCACAAATCAAACTTTACTCCTGATTACAGCGAGTCCAGACGCTTTGACGGTTGCCGACAACTGAGTCCGATAAATACGAATATAGAACTAAAACCCTGAATCGGAGAGAGAAATTTAGGAGAGATAGGAACGAGTTAATTCATTTGATTTAGTGGAGAGAAATTTAGGCTAGTATGGGATGAAGATGCGATGCCCTTTTTTTTTGTTTCTTCTGACTAATGGCATTTTTTGGAATTAATTCACGTTTTTAGAAATAATGGATTTTTCACACAAATTATATGTTATTGTAGTCAGTATGGCCAAGCATGAGCTACTCTTGTGTATTAACTGAACTATTCATACTATTCATGTGTATTAACTCTTGTTCCAATTACACGTACATGACTGATAAAGTAGTAAAACAAAAAAACAAATTCATTTTAACAACATCTTACATGCACAAATAAAAGGGTAAGAAAAAAAAATAAAGAATTTCAAAAGACAAAGTTTAAGAATTTCACAACATCAATTGATGCCAGCTGAATATGTGGAATTAAAAATACACAAATTCCACATAATTCCACAAATTTAGCTGGTACCAATTAGGGCGGTAAAAAAAATCTGAGGAATAAAAAAATTCCACTCATTATATTTTTACCAGTTAGACCTTTAATCTTGGTTTTGTGTACGTATTATTTATAATAATAAAACTGAACCCACAGATGGAATTTTGTTTTTAGAGCATTTCATGTGGATATCATAAGCCACACTTCGAAAAACGCTTTAAAGCCTTAAACACCCTACTCATATCACGAGAACTATCGTTTCTGTTACAACCAAAAAAAAAAAGAACCATCATTTCTGATTTTTTCAATGTTTTTTTTCTTTTTGTTAAAAGGCAGGGTACACATGTTTGATACCTAAAAGGTATATTAGCTAGATCAAATCTTCTCTTTTTGTCACTAACCATGATTCTATTAATTAAATTTCAATGTTAGAAGAGTACAAGAACCATAATACATGATATCTAAAAACATAAACATAATCAGAAAAAGACATTTAAGTGCAGGAGACTCTAACACTCTAGAAAATTTGGATAAAAGGTGGAGATGTGATCTCGACTCTGCAAGAAGACAGTTGAACACATACGGGAGCACATTAAACAACAGGCATCGAGCTTTTATATCAAATATAAATTTTATGTACTTTTTTGTTAACAAATTTATGTATTTTTCATCACATTAAAAAAATTTATGTGTTTCTCCAACTGGAGAAAAAGGAAGATAGATTGACATGACGAACCTGAAACATAGACAACACAAGTCAGTAACATGCCTCTATAATCATAGTGTCAATAATTTTGTACTTTTTTCCTCTACGCACAAATCAAACTTTACCCCTGATTACAACGAGTCTAGATGCTTTGAAGGCTGCCGACAACTGAGTCCGATAAATACCGAATATATAACCAAAAACCCTCAATCAAAGAGAGAAATTTAGGAGAGAAAGGAACGAGGTAATTCAGTTAATTCAATGGAGAGAAATTTAGGCTAATACATGAAGAAGATGCGACACCCTTTTTTTTGTTTCTTTAGAATAATGGCATTTTTCGTAATTAATTCACGTTTTTATGAATAATTGACTTTTCGCACAAATTATATTTTATTCTAGTCATTATGGCCAAGCATGGGTTGCTCATGTGTATTAATTAAACTATTCATGCTATTCATGTGTATTAATACTTGTTTCAATTATACGTATATGACTGATAAACAAGTAAAACAAAAAAAAAGTTGATTTTAAAAATATTTTACATGCACGAATAAAAAGATAAAATAAATAAAAAAATAAAAAATTTTAAAATACAAAGTTTAAGAATTCCACAACATCAACTGGTACCAGCTGAATATGTGAAATTGAAAATACACAAATACCACATAATTTTACATATTTAGATGGTATCAGTTATGGCGATAAAAACATATGAGGAATATAAAAATTTCACTCATTATATTGTTACCAGTTAGGCCCTTAATCTTGATTTTGTGTACCTACTTTTTATAATAATAAAACTAACCCCAGAGATAGAATTTTGTATTTTGAGTATTTCATGGGACATCATAAGCCGCACATCGAACAACGTTTTAAAGGCTTAAAACCCCTACTTCTGTCACGAGAACCAACGTTTCTGTTACGATAAAAAAAAGAACCATCGTTTCTAATTTTTTCAATGTTTTTTTTTATATTTTTGTTAAAAGCCAGCATACACATGTTTGATACCTAAAAATTATATTAGCTAGACCAATTTTTTTTTTTTTGTCACTAACCATGCTTCTATTAATTAAATTTCCATTGTTACAACAGTACAACAATTACAATACATGATATCCAAAAACATAAACATAATCATAAAAATTATCTAAGTGCATGAGACTCTAACACTCTGAAAAATTTGGATAAAAGGTTGAGTTGTGATCTTGACTCTACAAAAAATCAAGACTACTCCTAATTATTTCAACTCAAAGGTAGTTGAACACATAGGGGAACTCATTAAAAGCATCGAGCTTTTATATTAAATATAAATTTTATATGTTTTTTTTTTCAACAAGTTTATGTATTTTTTAGTAGTCAAAGTTTATTTATTTTGTATACGAAAAAATGCCTAAATTTTAAATTCCTCCAAACATAGTACTGAAATTTAACAAAATTTAGTAATATATACTATTAATTGAAAAAAGTCTTTAACAAATAAATTTTAAAATTAGTTATTACTACTAAAAATAACATTATCTCTCAGAAGTTCACTAATAACAAAAATACAAAATCACAAAACAAAAATCAAAACATGGGTCAAAATTAAAATATTAATTTTGGATTATTAATATAAAACAGTTAAGAATATTTATTATAAAACTCAAATCTATTCAATCGAAGGTTTTGCTCTCCCCTTATTGGTGGAAATTCGGTGACGTGTAAGAATACTCGATTTCTATTGGTCCTCTAATTTCTGATTTCAGTTTTTATTGATAATTTCGTCATTCATTGTACGCTATATCATTAATTCTCACTACCTTAATTACTCTGATTCGTATATGTATAGCCCACTACATTTGAACGTTTATGATCCCAAAAAGTCTAATTAACTCATACATCTTCATGATTGTCTCTTTGAACATTTCTGATCCCAAAAAGCCTAATTAACTCATACATCTTCATAATTGGCTCATCGTTTCTTATATGCTAAAAAACGTTCCATTAAATGACATACAGAGAACCTTCTCATGAGTCATTTCTAAGATGGTTTTCATCATTATTGCTTACCTCTTCATGTTCCCTTTCTTTACAAACGTTGCCACGTCTCCTTAAAAATAGCTATGCATATTACACTCCCTCTCATATCTTCAGTCACGTTTTGTGAGTTTTTTTTTTGTGTGTGTGGTAATCTCTCTTTGTAATGGTTTTATGTGGTGTGATCTGATTATAATAATTGAAAATTTTCTTCTGTGTTTTTGCAGATCAATCAGTGGTGTTTAAATTCTTATCGTTGATTTGATGTGAATTAGGATTAGGAAAAGCAAGATATGGAGAAGAAACGAGAGAGATATATGAGTACAGAGATGGATTAGACAAAACCCACTGTTTAACTCTAATCGGAGGCGGAACGTTTGACGGGCAATTGTCCTTGGCTCTGGTCTCAAGTTTTTTGTTGTATCATCTTGCAGGCATTTAATTGTGGTTCGGTGGGAGGTCAGGTGGATGCAATGGCTGTTGGAAATGGAATGCTTTTTGCTGGAACAACTGTAAGCCTTTTAACGAATTGTATTTTTACATGCAGTTCTTTGCTCTATGTGCCTTTTTATTGATTTATTTGTTATTTGTTATTTGTTTAGACTATTTGAATTTATTTGAATAAGGTCTTAAGGTTACGTGTTTTGGGCCTGAATTGCGAAAGACCCACTTTCTTTTAAAAGCCAATTTCGTTGGCCTCTTAAAGGGAAAAAGAAATCTGATAAGTTTTAGGAACTTTACCATTAATCTAGGGATTTTCAGTTTTTTTGTTAGTTTTTCTTTTTTTGGGTTTCCTATAAGGCCTCGGCCCATTAGGTTTTTATGGTTTTCCTCAGGGAATTCACTATAAATATGTAAGCTCTTGCTTCATTAATAAAACAGAGATATTTAGAGAAACATCTATTGCTTAAAACCCTAGCCGTCATTGTCGTCTAAAAGTCAGGTCCGAAAAGCCCTCAGGCTTTCGTTGAGTTGAGTCTTATCACAAGTGAACTTCGAGTTCTTTGTGTTAAGCAGGGTCCTAGTAGATCTCCACAGATCTATTGGTGAGCTTATACCTATCCCGAGGTTCGCCTCCTTGTTATCACACCGCCGCCCCCTTTCTTCATCTTCAGTCGCCGCCGCCTTTAAACCCTAGAAGCCGCCGCCACCTTGATTCTTTGCTTCCGCCGCTGCCTCTTGTCTTGTAGCTATAGCCTCCAGGGATCAGAAACATTAATCCTCTGATCTGCACTACACCATCTTGGTATCAGAGCCGTGATGATCAACTTCTACCGCTTGATCAGATCCTGTTAAGCCCACCAAGGTATTATCGTTCAGATCTAGTTTGTTGATTTCTCCATATCTGTTTCGAGTGCTTGAAGACACCTCTCAGGAGATGTCTCACCCACGGAGTGAATCTTCTACTCCGGATCCGCTCTTACCGCATCAAGTCCTTGAGCAGCTTTCTCAACGGGCTGCACAACTGCTCACCGTCCTTCAAGGGATGGCAAGCCAATCTCGCCGAGCCCCACCACTGCCACCACTCTGCCGTGCAGCCCATACGACGCCACCACTCCTCGTTGGCGTGCTGAAGCCGTGGCATCAACGCCAACCACTCCACACATGGCTGCTCTAGCTGTGACGCGAAGTCCTGAGGTTGGTGAATCTTCACACCAAGCTCTATCTCTTTTGCTAAGGAGATTGGACCAAGTACCACCAATCGATGACTCTTTTGGAGAAGAAGTGTGAGCGAAGCACAAGGCTATGGGTTTTACTGAATCCATGTCTCAGGGAAATTCTAAAGGTAACTCTGAATCTCTCTTACTTGTTGTTGTGGAAGATGCTGTTAAGATAGATCTTGACAGTCCTGAGCAAACCACAGAGAACAAAGGACCGAGAATCAATGTCCTTTCTAGGTATCTCCGAGGAGATCAGATTGCTGAGGAAGTGAAGCTGCAGACCACGAGTCCTCACATGCTCACCTTGCGTGAAACTCCACGACAAGAAGACGCACCCTTCCCGAAGCTATTATTCTCCAAAAGCTTTCTTTGTATTGAAACTCGATAAAGTCGACATCCAAGCCATATGGAAAATGGAAGATGGTGCATAGCTCGCGGATAGTAATCCGGATCTGTCTATGGTTGAGCCCGAAGGTGATGTAGCCTTGGTCGGGGCGCGGATTCTCCGGATCCGCATATACTAGCCTCACCGATTGGAAGAAGTATTGGGCATGTGATGACGTCATGTATTGCTTATGGCGAACGAAACCGCTCAAATTCATAATGATGAACATTTGGCGCATGTCGTCGATGAGGACTAGTCGTACAAGCAACTCATCCTCGAATTCTTGAGGCTCTACCCAAGCTTCTCTAGTAACTATCGCTTGTGGAGGTCTTGATGATTCGCCCCCATATCCTCCACGTCAGATCGCACCCCTTGTTCTTTGGCGTGATGCATCTCCTCCATATCCTCCGCGTCGGATCGCCGCCCTTGTTCTTGGTCGAGAGTCCATGGTTCCTTCAAAAAGTGCACACACATTCAAGTTAAGCCAAGAGTTCAAAAGGGATTTTCATTCAATTTACAATCAACAATCCTATCTAACAAGGCTTGACCAATCTCATAAGACCAATGCAACTTAAAAAGGACCAATTATCTAATCTTTTCAAGCTCAACAATCAACTCTCCTCAAAGACCATAGCTTTTCCAAGGCATATTAGCAATTTAAAACATTGGCTAAGTGATTTTCATGAGACAAATGAAGAAATACTTTAAGTATTCATCACTCTAGAGGTTGTCTAAGCATTAGAGGTTCAATAGACAAGAGAATCATTCATCATTTCAATTTTTCCCAAATTTCACACCATTTTCGTCACTATTCATTGCTCAAACCCTAACTTCTTCAAAATTGCTCTTTTATCAACAAATCAAGAATTTCAAAGCTCATTTCAAGATACCCAAACCTTATCTAGCATAAAACAAGCATAAACTCCAAGCAAATCTCAATATAAAACTTTCAATAAAAATAAAATTTCTTGAGTTCTTGAGCTTCTATGGAAATGGACTTTTAAGAAATATATTCATTTTACTTGTTAAGGAGAAGTGCTTAAAATGGGAATGTATCTTGAGAAAGAGAAGCTTAGGACAAGAATTCAAGAGCAAATTTGATATGGATTCTAGAGAAAAGTTAGAGAGAGTGTTGGGTGAATGGGAGCAAGAGTGATGTGAGAGAAAGTACCTTTGTGGTACAAGAGAGAAGAAGAAGAAGATAGCTTTGTTGTGGGCTCCTTCATACCTTGGCAAAGGGGACCGGCCAGTCTTGGAGTTTTCTCGGTCAGTCGCGTGGCCATAGTGGTTTGGGTGTGCCTTGGCTTCAGGCGGTTGTGTGCTCTCCTCGGCCAGTCGTGAATTGGGATCGACTGGCCTTAAGGATTTTTTAGCAAATACGCCCGATGCCAGACCGGTCTCGCCTTGTCCTCGCCCGGTCTTGCCATTCCATCGACTAGTCTCTCCCACTCAACGAGAATCATCGTCCGATGATCGACCGATCGTTTGCGTGTCTTGACCGATTGCACCATATCCTCGCCCGATCCTCGGTCTGTTTCGAAAACATGTTCGATGCTGGACCGGTCATGGCTTGTCCTCGGCCGGTCGCGGCCTGTGCTGGGCCGGTCTTCACTTCCTCTTCCTTGTTTCTTTCTGCTTTCTCACTTTCCTTGGCTCTTCATCTTGTCTTCTAACCTCTTTCTTTAAGGCTTTCCCCTGCTTCTTTGACACCAAACACACACCTTATTCAAGCATTAAAAGGAAAACATAAAATCAAATTAAAGAAACTAAAGAGTCCTTGCAAAAACTTAAAGGGAAATATGTACAAAGGATAATCATGAGATTGCCTCCCAAGTGCGCTTGTTTAAAGTCACTAGCTTGACTTTGTTTCCTTGATCATCATGGAGTGAGATCCTTGAGAAACGCACTGGCGCCTGGATCCTTTAAGTCCAAAGAAGTCGAGTCGACTCCATCCCTTCTTCCTTTCTTCTTGTCATCAAACCCGAAACCTTTTCCCTTACTTCCAACAACACCAATCACTCCACACAATCTGACCAATGATGCTTGGATCGGGTAAGCAACAACTCTACTCACTTTCTCTAGCACAACCTCCTTGTTTAAGAAATCAACCTTGGCTCCAACCGTGCTAAGGAAAGGTCTTCCCAAAATGAGTGGGATTTCACAGTTTGGTTCCATCTCCACTACCGTGAAATCAGTCGGTATGGTGCGTCTCCCAGTCTTCAAGGGGAAATCGACTAGCTTACCAACCAGGGTCTTTGTCGACACATCTCCAAACGAGATGGAACTAGAGTGCTTCCTCATCTTTTCCTCCCCAAGTTTCTTAACCACCTCATAAGATATGACATTCACACTAGCTCCGGAATCACACAAGGCGTCATCAAATTTCAGCTCGCCAAGAGTACAAGGCACAACGAAAGTACCTTAATCGCTTTCCTTAGTCAAGGTCTTTGGTTCCGGTGGTGCTGGGTTAAAATCGGCTTTGGTGAGAAGGAGCTCTTCCACTTTGCTCTGGTTCTCGAGAACATTCTTCACAAACTTCACTTGTTCCGGGACTCCATACAAGTTCTCCATCATAGGTAGAGGAGCTCTTATCTCGCTCATGTTAGCTTTGAACTGAGAAAGCACCTTCTTTTGTGCTTTAGTAAGGAATCTTCCCGAAAATGGGATCGAAGGAGCATAAGGACAAGGCTCGATGATTTGCTTCTTGCCACCTTCATCCTCTAGGCTTTTCCTTCTTGACATCAAGTACTTGCTTGGTAGCTTCACCTAGCATGCCTTTCGACTCCTCTTCCTTTCTCCTTGCTTCGATCTTCTCGGACTCTTCCTTGGTGATTGCAGTAACCAGCTTGATGTTACCCTCTTCATCCTCAACTAATACTTCCTTGCCCAAAGGCGGATCCTCTTTCAAACCGCCAAACTGCTGCTCATACCTTTTATTTCCGATCAGACCTCTAAGCAATCTTGCAATCTCCTTGACAGCATTATCCCTATCTTCATCAGTCGAGATTACATTGCAATAGTCATTGGGATTTACCTCGGGTTTTCCGGGCAGCTTACCCGAAGGCCTTTGGCTCATGGAAGCAACTTGAGCTATTTGGTTTTCCAGAGACTTCACTTGTGAAGTGATGCCATTTATCCGTCCTTGGAGCTCATTGTATCCACGGTCCATCTTGGTATTGACTTCCACAAATTGCCTATTCATATCCACTTGTCCCTTGGCATGAATATCCATTAGCTGAGCAAGCATGTTCTTCACTTCCGAGTTCGAAGATGGTTTCTTTTGCTGGAACTGCTGTCCTTGCTGATTGTTCCCTTGGTAAGGAGGCTTTTCATAACCTTGTTGGTTTCCATAACTCCTTTGTTGGAATTGTTGCCCTTGTTGTGGCTTTGGAGGGTACACTTGGTCTTGTGGATTCTCCACATTGTTGCTCCTATATGAGAGATTGTTGTT
>WJSH01002198.1:0-12338 GCA_009757365.2 Lepidium campestre
AGCTCCTGATCGTGTCCTTGGAAGCTGGTTCATATTGGTGATGTCTTGGTTCGTAGCTTGCTCTCCGGATGTATTTGTTGTGTCGTCTTCAAGATCACTTAGTTGGTCGATGTCTTCATCAGAACATGAACTCGAGAAGCACAAAACTGAGTTTAATACCATGAGAGATGAGATCTATGAATTACATCGACGTGTTCTGGATGTCAAAAGTGACATTCGGGTGATGAAACTCATTTTTGGGTTGGTGATTGGTGTAATTGTATTGGCTGCGTTGGTTGCGTTTGTAGTTGTGAAGTTGTAATCCTTTTGTTTAAGACTGAATAATTTGCTTTTGGAATCGTTTAAGATTGTAAGACTCAATGATTTCTTTTTGGTTTTTTAAGATTTTAATTGTTTGTCTCACATTGTAAGACTCTTTGGAAGTAATGGATGTTATGGCCTGTGCAAAAAAAAGTAAGAAATAAAGTATTAACCCGTAGAGAAACCATAGAACATTGCAAAAGTCTTACAAATGAAAGCCATAACAACATTGATAAAAGTCTTAAAATCAGAACATTGCAATAGTCTAATATCCAACACAACATAACCAAATTGCATCTAGACTTGGGATCCACGGACAGAAGAGATTCCTCCTTGTGAGCATCCAGTTTGTGTGATCCATAAACTTTTAGTTGCGATCCACCAACTTGTGAAGATCCTACATTTTCTTCAACCTACAATAAAATATAAACATTACAAAGAATTCTTAGAATGAAACATAATAGAGAAACATAACACCAATTAAAAAATGCAACTCAATGTACAAACCAGATTCTTTCTTGGACGACCTCGTGGCCGTTTAACAACAGGCTCAAGCATTTGTGTTGCATTGCTGCATCTGGACTTGTTATGGCCTTCTTCTTTGCACTTTGTGGATGCTTCATTTTGTCCTTTGCGCCTTTCATAGTTGCTTGGTCTCCCATCATTTCCTACTCTATTTGGCGGTGGTAGAACAGGTAACCGGTTCACCCTAGGCCACAACTTTATTCCCTGTACAAGCTGTATCCCATTCCCATATGTATCTCGCCATGCCTGAATGCTAAAATAATCTGAGACATAATCCTCTAGATTCAGGTTTTTGCCAATAATGATAGTGGCAACATGTCCACACGGTATTCCATTCAACTGCCACTTCAAACAGCCACAAATCTGTTGCCTCATACCAACTCGGTAGGAGCAACCACGTAGATCAATCTCATGCATATCACCAGTTGACATGTACCTCACACAATCCCTCGATTTCTCTATAGCTAAATCTAGCTCCTTATGAGTACTCTTTGTGAACCTAGTCTGCAGTTTCTAACTCATAATCGACCTCTTAGCAGTTCTCACCATGCATTGTCTCCTAATATCCTCCAACAAATCTAGCAATGGTTTTGTTCTAGCCTCACGAATAGTTCGATTGAATGACTCACAGAGATTATTAAGATTGTCATTGCAGCAACTACCTTCCCTGAAGAATACCCGACACCATGTTTCTGGATGCAACTTGAGGAGTGAATCATAAGCTCCTTGGCTTCATTGCCTCAACGCCTCAAATCTCTCGAGGTAGTCTCCAGTTGTGTAACTCCTCACAATTCTCCAGTACAACCTCTTGATCTCAATGTCACGAGTGTCTCTTTTCCAGTTGCCTAGAATGTGTCTAGCACACATTCTATGCTCAGCTTCAGGCAGCTGAGTTTGAACTGCTTTCACCAAACCCTTCAATAACAAAAAATATTGGTGAAAATACTGAGATATGATAGACAACAAACAGATAAAATAAAATCAT
The DNA here is from genome assembly GCA_009757365.2 of Lepidium campestre. Lineage (NCBI taxonomy): Eukaryota > Viridiplantae > Streptophyta > Magnoliopsida > Brassicales > Brassicaceae > Lepidium > Lepidium campestre. The sequence goes on from WJSH01002198.1 coordinate 1,811, forward strand.
AGTTATTAGTAATTGTGATGCCAAATTTACCTTTTGTTTGTCAGATATTATTGTGTAGTTATTGCCTTCGCCAAGTCCTAAATCAATCTTCAAATGATGCATAAACCAGTCCCAGTTTACATCATTCTCAATCTCGACGACTGCCCATGCAATAGGAACAATCCGGTTATCACCATCACGCCCAAATGCAGCTAACAACTGCCCTTTGATATCCCACTTCAGGAAAGCACCGTCTACTCCTATAATGGGTTATGCAGTATCTCTTCCATGATTCTCTTTGAGCTGCAAAACACATATACATTCTATGAAACCTTTGTAAGCTTCTTGGAGTTGGACCCAGAATGGTCTCAATGTTAACGATAGTTCCAGGGTTCGTCTTCAGTATCTCAGCCTCGTAATCCCATATGCGAGCAAACTGAGCTTCATGTTCTTTTCTTTTGGCCTTGTTCACTCTAGTCTTTTCTTTTCGACATTGTTCTTCAGTCACATTAATATTGTAAACCTTAAGTATTTTTGTTGCCATCTCTTTTGCTGTAAATCAGGGCTCAACACGCAAACTCTCTGTGTATAAAGCTGCAATTTTTAAACTCTTAAGCGGCTTTATGTACCCAGAACGTGTGCAGATAGGCTTATCTTCGTACACCTTAACCTGCACCTTGTGTTTATTCCTTTCGTAGGAGAAATATATTCTCCATGGACACGGTTTCTTTGTATCAGAGCAAATAGCACCTAACCTCATCTTCGTTGAAATGTATAGCTTCACATCATATCGTGTTTTTATAGAATACCTGAAAAACGCATTCTTAAAATCTGCTGCAGAGCCAAAGGTTTTGCCAAGACTAAGAATCTCATCATCATTATCCTCTGAATTGTGACCATTCCGATACTCATCATCCTCTTCATCACTGAATGAAGCATTGTCATTATCAGGCATATATTCATCTCTCCACACCTCATCCTCTCTATCATTATCCTCGCTATCATCATCTCTACACTCCCTAGATGCAATATTCCCGAAGTGAGCAGATAATACCTGAGTTGTGTTCTCTTCAACGGGAACCACTTCTTCAAACGCATCACTATACTCTTCTCCTCCTTCGCCCTCATCCTCTGCTTCTTCTTCCTCATCGATTTCGTCTTCACGCGAGTCAATTGGTCTTTCATGAGCTTCAGTCGGATTTTCTTCTTCATGACAAGCCGAATTTGCTTCACGAGCTCCACTCGAATTCTTGCTCCGATTTCCACTTCTACTTAGAGATTTCATTTGAGCATGGTACCTTGTGGGACTCCACATCGCATCCTTCTTCATTCTCATCGTCGATACCGGAGAAACCAAGAACCAAAAGATTTTGATTTCGAAAGGAAAAAAATGGAGATAAGGCGGAGAAGAGAAAATGAGTTTTAGGTTTGTGTGATATCAAAACGCTGCCGTTTTGATCATTTTGGTTAGTCAAACTAACGACCCGTTTATTATCACTAACGCCGATTCACATTAGTTAAGTTTGACTAACAGCGACACTAATTTGGAGTGGTCAACGCAAACTTCATATTTTTATTGGAGTGAGAACCTATCAAATAAATAAATAAAAGGCATATCAAAGTTCTGTGTGAATCATGTCTATCTGCACCAGTGGAATAATAAACTTTATCTTGAAAACTTCTTTAGGCTTGGTTTAGCTTCTCAGTCAAATTTAAAACCATTAATACATATTTATTATGAACTTAGAATTCAATTTTTGTTTGTGGAAGCCACAAAAACCGAAGTTATACAATCTGTGTTATATATTTAATATGTTCATTCTTTAGTCTCCACTTTACAACTTAATTGATTATCAATTTCACCGGTCTTTGTCAAATTTTCCTTCACTTTGATTTAGCGACAAAGTTTCAAAATTTGGATAATTTCACTGGAAATTTTCAATATTTCAATAGAAGAATAGAGATTGTCACCTTGAAGAGCATGCATAAGATTCTCAGAATACTGAAATTGCCGATGGAGAATAAGATCTAGGAGAACAGATGTGAGTTCATTGTCGGAGCTCAAGAACAAGAAATTACAAAATCGAAAAGAATAGAAAACAAAGGAAGATTTGAAGTACAGAGATGAAGAATTTAATCTTCTGCACTAAAAAAAATTAACCAACTATATCGTGAAAAATCAAGATGGTTCTTCAATAAGTGTTTGACTTTGTAACTTAGATAGCTTGAACACGCAAGATCCAATGTGAAAATCCCAAATAAAATAACAAGAATATAGAAAGAGAATCAGCTCAATTCATCAAGAGAGAACGATGAATTGATATCTTCTATTTTTGTGAAATCGTTTACTATTGAGAAAACTTTACTCTTCTCTCATACAATCGATATTCAACAATTAAAAGGAAGAGATTATTAGATTTTAATGAATTGGGTTTTTCGCTTCGTAAGTCATATTAAGTATAAAAGGCCCATTAAGAATGAAACAATCCAACAATCTCCACTTGTTTCATTTAGAAGATGATATATGTTTTGATGTCATTTAGACATGAATAAAACCTCTGAAAAAATTTTACACACTTAAATTCATAAAACTTCTTCAAACATTCTTGAATACATACTTTTCATTACAATATATTCATTTAATTTGAACATAGTAAAATAAGTATACAAAAATTGATTATACAAGTTGATGTAATAAAGTTCATTCTTCTTTGAACTCTATTCAGATTTTAACTTCACTGTATGGTTTGTTCACATTTCTTGTACTGTGAAATCAATCAAAATGTATATTTCAATGAATGCATAACCTTTTCAAGTTCAGTCCTTTCCTTTGTTTGACCTCTTGAACCAAAGAGTTATATGACTAATTCTTTGGTGAAGAGCCCGGAAATTACTTTACTAAAATCATCTCAAACCAATTTTTCTTGCAGTGTCTAGGACTAAACTCCACAATCCTCTAAAATTACTTTACTAAAATCATCACGGCACAATCCTCTGGTACCAATGAATATTTGTCGGGTAAGTGGCCTTTCGTGTTATTACTTATTACATGTCAAGCCCTGATATTTTGTACGAGCAGATGTTATTGGCGTGATTAACGAGATTGATTCATCTAATTTGGATGACATTTTCTCACAAGAAAGAATTATCTTGAAGCTACATATATCTACGTAAGTCACACGACATCATAAATACGTTTCATGCATTCGTTATAATATTATTCAATGTTTGTAGCCAGAAAATTGTTCGTGTAATATTTTGGTAATCATGTGCTTCCGATTTCCAAAAGATATATGCATTTATCTAAGATAAGGCAGTGATCATTGTCATAACCGCCATTAATAGAAGATCATATAGTGGTATTTGGTTCTTTTAACTAATAACAAAAATCGACGAGTGTATTATAAATATAATCGATGATTATGCAAAATTTTTTTTAGATGTGATTTAATTATTTGTCTTTGCATGTCAATTGTCACTCAACAATACATTTTCAATGCACTTTTACTTGGAGAGTGGGATTGCTGTCATAAAGAACTTCTCGGAAAGGTAATTTAGTTTTATGGCGTTAGGGTATTGTTTCTTCGTATTTATAAATTTGTGACACTTGTTTCCATCTGTTAGTCCGACAATAAGTGTGGACGGTCCTCTGTCTATAATCGGTCTTGATCAGTCTTCTTTTGCGTGTTCTAAGTCTATTACAATTATTGGTCTACGTCAGTTTGTAGCAAATTCAACTAAGAGGGTATATTCACGGTTATTTTGTATGAGTTGTATTTACTTGTCATCTATTTTTCCATTTTTTTCTATTGTTTTTTTCCCGTTCGGTAATGTTTGTTTGTTGAATCATATGGATCTTTGATTACGTTTTAATGTCAACGTATATTCTGCTTTAGGAGAAAGAGTTCAGGTGTAAAGCTCGTGTTTATGACATCATCATAGATCATGGTTGGCATTATGTTTCATGTGGTAAAAGTGGTAAGAAGCACAAACAAGAAGACAATACATTTGTTTGTGTACGTTTTACGAGTAAGGATATTATAGGTGTCGTAAAACTTCGATTTGAGTTGGTGGTTGACAACATACATGATAAAACAATATTTGTTTTACCCGATGATGAGTGTATGAAACTATTGGGCACAACAGCTACGGTTTTGGTTGATTCTGAGGTTGAACTAACTTTTTTTTATTGTTCACCTTCTTCTATTGACGTTAAATTTTAAAGCGTTTTCCCTTTTTTTTTTTTGTGCAGATGTTGAAGCGTATAACTATCCAGATGCGTTAAATGCATTGTTAGACAGGGAGTTTGAGTTCCTAATTAAAGTGAATGCATACAATTTTGAGATTCAATTTGAAACATATTTTGTTACGCGTGTACTAGAAGAACAATTTCCAGTGTGGTAGTATTCGTATACATTTATGAGGTATTTTGAATATGATTTGGTTAGGCTTCTATTGATGTCATGTTAATTTCTGTATAGGATATTAATTATGTTTATCCTATGAGAGACAGACCAAAAAGATGTGGTAAGTCTGTATTGCCTAGTGAGTCTGGTTCATCGGGTTCAGTGAAGAGGTCACACAGTCATAATCCGAGAGTTGGTCATCTGAAGACGTGATTTCAACATGCTTTACGGATTTCCGCTATACCTTCTTATTTGTTTTTGTTTTTTCTATTTTCTATTGCGAACTATGTCTCATGCTTAGTGTTATCCTGAATTTCTATTATGTTTTGCTATTTGGAGCATAATTCACACATTTTAATGGAATGCCTATATCATATTTATTTTTACCAATATGTTGTTATACTTTTGTTTTGTTTTAGAATGTTATTAAAACGTCTATAATTTGTACTCAGGCTTGCAATTTCCATGAACACTTGAAACTTGAATACATTATAAATTGAAGCCAACATTAAATTATCTCTTAGACATCTTCATTCGTATACTTAAATGATTATTTACAATCTCATTATTTTATCATATATTTACCGCCAACCTTTTTGCACGGTTATTTGTTTAATTATATGAAAATTTTAAAATTAGTATTTTCAGTCTTTATTGTTTGTGGTTTTTGGTTCATACATGTTAGTTTCATATATAAATTTGAATCAACATGTTTTCTCTTCCATACTATTTTGAAATCAATGTTGTTTACTTCTCTGCATGATGAAATTTTGTTATCAATCGCCGCACGTTGTGCCGTCTCATCTTTGAACTCTTTTCTTAATCTAAGATTAGTGTGCAAAACATTTCATGCGGTTTGTGAGGATGATCATGTTCTCCATCGACTTTTCTTTCAACAAAACTGCTACGCTCCATATTTGGGCTTTCCTCTATATTTTTATACAGGTTATGCTAGGTTTTGAACGCAAGAAATCCAGAAGCTTTGAATCGGGTGAGATTAATTTCCTATTTTTATGACAACCGTATAAATGAAGGGCTGCAAATGTTAGATTAAGCTTCTCGAGGAAATTTTTTTGATGCAATTTACCTTTATGGGATCATGCTTTTATGTGTAGGAGGTGAAGCAAGACAAAACAGTTTCTCAACCCTATCTTTGCTTATCATGTCGTTGATGTCAAAAATATTAGAAAAGCTTGAAGGAATTCGTAATCGAATCAGAAGTCATCTCAGTTACAACACCAATTAGGGAATTACAGACTTGCAAACATACTACATCAAATATGAGTGTACTTGTGATTGTAAGACTGAGACATTCATAGTTGATAATAGTTCTTGGCCTATGTTTTGTGCCGATTATAACATAACTACGTCTTCTCCATGTATGAAGTGTTTATGAAATAACAAAGTCAAAGAGTTATTTTGGGGCTACTACTTCTGTTAGAAGTATAAGTTTTTCGTTTATTCATCTACATGCCTAATTTGTTTTTGTTTTTTCGCGTTTATGTTTCTACTTCCAAAACCATAAACAAGTGTCTGTTAAGAGTTCTTCTATTTTGGTGTTTTTGTAGATGTTTATAAGGTCCCTTATAAATCTCTTAAAAGCAAATGATAGTTCTAAAAATGCAATTTAAGAAACCTTTTTGAAATTTTATATAACATGTTTAAGTTGTATAAAAACAAATAATATTATTTGAGAAAAATAAAGTCTTAGGTTTGAACCGAGTATTGTTATACTATTATGCTTAATTATTTTATAAGAGGATAGTGGCCTCACGCGACCACTTATGATTATTACGGTATTATTGAGGCTGTAAGCAGATTTGGATCACACAATGAATGTCTTACTATTCAATTGGATATGCATTGTATATTGAAAGCATGTACGTAGTAATATATCTTACTTATTACTGAGTATATACTCAGTAGTTATAACATGGAATAAACAAACAAATGACAACTACGTAAGAAAACACATGTTTCCATATCTTCTTATTGGTTGAATTCCGGTGACGTGTACAGAATCCTCGATTCTCACTGGTTCATTATTTTCTAAAACTATTTTGTTTCTAATTTCTAACTCGATAATTCATTGCACATTCAATCATTCATTTCCACTACTTTCACTATCCTGGTTATTAAATGGTTTGCCCACTATATTTGTACGTTTCTTTGGTTGGATAGATCGCGAATATCTTATTACCTCATACAATTTTTTTTCATAAGAGGAAAATGATTTAACTCGGACATGTATGATTATTGCGATATTATACAGGCTGGATGGAGAGTTACATATCTGTGTCAAGTACTTACTACCCAATTGAATTGATAGAGTACATAGGAATCACGTTTTTTAGGTTTTTGGAAACTTCTCACTCAGGCATGATGATTTGTTCATTATCTATCTGGTACGGAAAACCAACACAACATATGACAATTAAGGCAAAAAGTAATTTTTGTCATGTGTAATCGATGTTCAACACAAGATCCTTAGTTAATAGATCTTTTAGGGTTTTAAAAGTATTTAATTCAAAAAAATATTCTAATTGAAATTATTTTTTCCATCATAGACATAACTGAACGACAACGACGTTGGGGCTTCCCCAGACACGGTTCAATTACTTACACTATACAAAATATATATAGTTATTTATATATTTGAAACGTCGTATTCCTTCAACTATTTCAAACTTTTTCATTGTTTTCATAGATATCTCTCTTCTTTTGTTATTGGTTTCTTAATATCTATTGATATACATATTTTATAAAAGTCTCGAAACATTAGAATGATTTCTCAGGCTTTGCCCGATGATATTCTTTTCTCGATTGCTTCATATTGTGCTACTTCGTCTTTATCCGACATTAGGAGCTTAAGGTTAGTTTACAAGAAATTTCGTTTGATATTTGACCATCGTGGTGTCTTGCACCGGTTATCTCTGGACGAAGAGCCTTTCCATCTCAATAGGGGTGTTCCTCGCAGTTTATACCGGAGGTATCAGATATTATGTGAGAATGGCAACCCTAAGGCGTTGTACATGCTGGGGATTATATACTATTTTATCATCTTGCTATGTCCAGGAAATGTAACGACACAAAAAGGGTACAAAATTTTGTCATCACTTCTAAAGCTGCTGATGTCGCATACAATAAAGTACCTAAAAAGAATTCGCACTCAGATTGCTAGATAAGTTGTATGGGGTGGGCATGCAACACTGACCGAGCTTAAAAGGGGGTATGTGAAAGAGGGATGTGAGTGTAACGGGAGAACTAGGTGGTTCGTTAATTACAATGGTATGTGGCAGAGTTACGATGCCAATAGTGATATGGAGACGTCTTCTTCGTGTGTTGTTTGTTTATGACATCATAAAATTAGGTTATTGCTAGATAAAGTCGTGTAATTGATGAGTTCCTCATATGTTATATGTATTTCTTTTATTTTATTCTCTTAATATGTTTCAATTATGGTCATGTATTTGTGTCTCTCAATTTATCATGCTCTCTAATCTATTTTGTATAGAGTTCCTTACATTTTTAATTATATAATATAGTTATTTGATTACAATTACTCTTTTATTTCCCAAAAATACTTGTTAACAAGGCTACCTATTTTAATAGGCATAACACATATTAATTTTCTCATGGTACACTGTTTAATCCAAACATCAAGTTTCTAATATGTTAATAAAATGAGCATATTGTTTTTGAATTGGTTCATTTTATTTGTTTAGGTGTAATCATTAATTATATAAGCGTTATATGTCCTCATATAATATTGGTCGTTTCATAACACAATATATAGGTACTATTTTGATGAATATTAAATGAGTATTAACTTCCCAAGTTTTAAAGTAATGGTTAGTAATATCATCGTTAAATGCGACGATTCATGATTTATAACATTTATAGTTCTACACTATGATCGGTGTCTATTATTGAATGACATATAAATATATTAAACTCTATATGAGCAAAATGCACAAATTTATTCCGTGATCCTTGTCTGCACGATCTTGGTATGGTACTTCCCGTTACGGTTCTTACTTTTTATGTGATGACAATTTTCATAGTTTTGTTTCAATTGTGTCCTGTAATAGTAAAATAATTTAAATGTTGATTTCATTTTCTAATATACTTTTTCTCCATCAAGAAAATGACATCAAGTTAGCTGGAAGATTCTCTGATTGTAAAATTGTCAATTCAACTGTTGAATATTATTTTAGGAAAGGTAAAAGAAAACCATCGTAATGATCTTGGAGCTGCAATGATTAGTGCACCTATTCTTTATAAAGCTTCTCAAGCAAACGAGGTCTTCAAGAATCTGAACATACATCCTATAACTCGGTTGCTGCAAACAGTTTTGTATTTTTATCCTGAGCTTATTTGTAAATGTGCAACCCATGGGAACATCAATGCATTATTCTTTGAAGGTTTGTTTGACTACTTTATTCAATTTATGATACGTTCAGGAATGGAAAAAATCAAAGTTGCAGTTGATGTCGCGCATATGGAAGCTATATATATTTATGGTATGATGCTCCTCAACGAGAATAAAGAAGATGAAAGCATTATGTATCTGAAAACTTTTTATTGGTTTGCTACTCCAATAATGCAAATGTTTACAAAAATGAAGTGGTATGGAAATTGGATGGTATTGGAGTTGAATACACATGAAGGATGGAGGAAGCGGCGAAAACAATTCCAGTATGACCAAATTGTAAGTGTAATAACATGGACATGAAATGCAAAAGTTGTTTGATCTTTAAGGAAATGTCATATTTTGCACATTATGTCTGATGTGATGTGTATGAGAGTGTTATTAACATAATGTTCTATACAACAGTTATCATATTTTAAACTTACATATTATTTTAGTATTAGACCGCACCACTAATTTTATATATATATTGTTATTAAATAACATATCTATTGTTAGTCAGATTAAATAAAGTACTAAATAACATACAATGGCTATCATTTTGTTTATATATAAAATGATAAAATTTCAAATTTATTTATAAATTTGATCCAATAGAATTTCAGAAATATGATATAAGCAATATTAAATAACGTCTAAAATTTTATATTTTTGAGAACTCATTATTATTGTTTGTGAGTTAAAACAACAATACAATTATTTAACTCATTTGATGAGCTGAACATAAGTTGTTGTTCGAGCATAGGTTATTCATATCGCGTCGTATGCATAGTACCTTTTACAAATAGGAAAGCTGTAAATTTGGTTAGATTTACTCAATAATTAATTTTCCGTTGTAATGTGTGAAATGTATATCGATTATATATTTAATTAATGAAGTCTTTCATTGTCTCATAATATGCATATCTTCATTGTTTTCATTCGTTAAGTGTAATCATTCATTTTGTAGTCGTTGTATCTCCTCATATGATAGTGGGTGTTTCATAACACATTATATAGATACTTTTTTATTATGTCTATGAGTATTAATGACCTAAGTGTTGAAGTAATGGTTAGTAATATTACGTTAATTACGATGATTCATGATTTATAATGTTTATATCTCTTCAATGGAATCAGTATCTATTATCGGACTACGTCTATATATAATTAACTCATGTTGACTATACTGTAAGACTCATAACATGTACATGAACTACAAAAGTTGCTTAACTGTTAAAAAAATAACCTATTATGCATGTCCTGACTGATTAATTTTATGAGATTGTCATTGACAGTAGATCTCATCATAAATTTAATCTTATACATAAATATATTATACAAATGATGAATGCAACAATGTCACGCTTTTCTCGCGCGTACGCACGGACATTCACCTAGTAATAAATCAAAACAAATTTCTTTTAAAAATTAATATAAATAATTGTTCTATTTATAAAACCAAATATTCATTTTATATAACCCGGCTCATTTTTATTATATTTTGTTAAATAATATAAGATAGTTTATCAATCATAATTATAATAAATATAAAGTAAGAGAAATATAAAAACAATTATTCATATTTTTTTTTTGAGTTTCCATATTAAAAAAAAGAAATAGTAGTATAATAATACAAAATTGAGTCACTATAGTTATAAAAATGGTAATAAATGAAAAATTAGAAAAATAAAGATTATGGTAAACCGGATTTAATGTTGACGCGGGTCAC
>WJSH01002202.1:15892-33488 GCA_009757365.2 Lepidium campestre
GAGACAAAGGAACCGATCACCATGCATTGTGACAACCAAGCCGCGATCCACATCGCGTCCAACTCGATATTTCACGAGCGAACCAAGCACATAGAGGTGGATTGTCACAAAGTCCGGGAAAAAATGGAACAAGGGATAATTCTTCCTTGCTATACGCCAAGTATAGACCAACTAGCAGACATCTTATCCACAACGGTGAGTCATCAAAAGCACCTTATGCTTTAGGGCAAATCACTTGTATCTTCTCTTCCTATATAAACTATGTATTTTGCATCATTTCAAGTTAATGAGAATTCTTCTCTTCTCTTTCTCTCTCTCTCTCGAAATGTCTCTCTATCGTTCTTATGAAAGCCGCAAGCAATCCTTCTAAATCTCACATTGTTAACATCTTAATATGGTATTTATTAATTTTGCAGCTCAAATAGAACAACTCCATTATGTGAATCAAAAATCTTTCGAGATGATATCGTGGAAGATATTAAAATCATGTTAAATGAATGTAATCCATACTGCCAGATTCGCATAACGACAAAAGATCATTTCGAAGATACATCTTTATCAAATATTCAGCTCAAGTTGATTTGTGGGCGAACTGGACGAGGTAAAACTTACAATCTTCCTACAACAACAAAATTGCTGATTTATTTGTTGGGGAATTTCTATCGAAATGGAGCCAATAGACGTTGTGTTGGAAACAATGGACAAAAATTTAAAAAGAATAAGTGAACTTCATGCATGATATCTTCCATTACAATATCCGCTTTTGTTTCCCTATGGAGAAGATGGATATCTTATTGATCTAGAGCTCAGAAGACAACAATGTGTTCAAAAAGTCCACACACATGAGTTAGTATGAGATAATGTTTTGCATATAAGTTCATTGATGGATTGACAATGATAGAGACTGAAAGGATAAGAAATTTGAAGTTTAACCAAAAGAATTTACGTGCTGATAAATATGTTAACGTTGAAGTTGTTGCTGATAAAAGAAACAACACCTCCTCAAAGCTTGGTAGATGTATTGTCCTACTATCTACCTTTATCGGTAGCGTACGGTGCATGCAAGAAAGATATATGGATGCAGTGGCAGTTTGACAGCATTTTGGATATCCAAATTTATTTATTACATTCACTTGCAATCCGAAATGGCTAGAAATTACAAGATTTCTAAAGGCACAGGTTCAACGTTCAATAGGTGGAGCTGATGTTGTGGCTAAAATCTTTAACATTTAATATTTAACGTTTAGTTTTTGTTTATTAGAATTTTTGCTCTTAAATTTCAAATTACTATATTAATTTTTTATGTTTTGTGCAATGTTGTACACAACAAAATTTCAAAAAAGAGGAATCACACATGCCCATATTATACTATTTTTGCAGAAGGGATCAAAATTACTAACAACAACTACCATTGACGATTTTATCTGCGCTGAAATTCTAGACAAAGCAACTAATAAGCCCACCCTTTACAATGTTGTGAAAGAACTCATGATACATGGACTATGTGGGTTTGCAAATCCTAATTCTCCATGTATGGAAAGAGGAAAATACACTAAGGAATTCCATAATGATTTCACCAGCAGCACTTGCATCAACAAATATGAATTCCCAGTTTACAGACAAAGCGATGATGGTAGATCAATTGAGAGAATGAAACTTTTCTAGGCAATCGATTTTTCATACCTTACCACCATTATCCACTTCTAAAGTCTCAAGCTTACATGAATGTTGAATGGTGCAACCAAAGAAAGGCCATCAAGTATTTATTCAAATACATCAACAAGGGAAATGACTATGTCTTATCTACAACAAAGCACAATCCGTTACGAAATTATGGATCTTCTTCAGAGCAAGTGATAAATGAAATCAATCATTTTTATAATTTCAGGTGAATTTTTTTAAGTAAATAACTCTACAATATTTGTTGGCTACTAAAAATTTAATTAATAGTTATCTAACTTCTATATAGGTACATTTCACCATGTGAAGCTGCATGGAGGATCTTTGGATTTGAAACACATTATTGTAGTGCTTCTATTCAAAGATTGAATATTCATCTAGAAAGAGAGTATAGTGTCATTTATGATGAGGAAGATGATGTAGATGAAGTCCTCACCAAAGAAGTTAACCAAACCTCGCAATTGTTAGAGTGGTTTAAAATGAACAGTCGTAACCAATTGTAAAAACACTCACTTACGCTGAATTTCCTTCTTGGTTGTATGGAACAAGACAAAAAAAGAGAATAGACACCCTTTATAAGGAAGGTATCGTTTGTGAGAATACATCATTTCACTCCAACTGCAGGTTAATTGTTTTACACGAGGATGCTTTTAAAAAAATCCAAAAGACCTATGTGTTTTGAAGATTTACAAACTGTTGACTGAATTATATATCCGACCTGACAAAGAAACCATGGTTTGCTCGATTCCTTCTTAATGATGATAAGGAGTATATTGGCGCAATTATGGAAGCAATTCAATAAGGATCAATACAGTATATACGAATACCATTTACTATACTTCTAATTTCATAAATTTTGTCAAGACCTAACCAGGTTTGGTCGGAAACGTGGCATTTGCTCTCTGAGGATATCTTATATATGCACCGGAGAATCCATCAGTCCTCATGTACATATTCATAAGGCATAATTGATAAATCTATACAACTTGCAGATTTATCGATGTCAGATGAACAACTTTAGAACCATACATTTTTCGAAATTGAAAGACTTTTACAGTTTAATGGAAGTTCTCTACTTAATTTCAATGAAATCTCATTTATAGAGAATAATAACTTACCCACTATGGTCAACAGGCTCATAAGTGATGGATTATGTTACAATAGGCATGAGTGTGAACATGAATATCATCGTTTGTTGCCTTTGTTGAACATAGAACAGAGGAATATATATGAGCGTATAATGGGAACAGTGGATTCAAAAGAAGGAGGTGTTTTATTTGTCTCCAGATTTGGAGGAACATGAAAAACTTTTCTATGAAAATACTATCTACTTACATTCGTTCAAAAGGAGAAATTTTGTTAAACGTAGCATCGAGTGCAATGGCTGCATTGTTAATAGAAGGTGGTCGAACCACACATTCTCAGTTGGCAATACCAATACAAGTAAACGAGACTTCCATCTGCTCCATTACTTCTTATAGTGATCTAGCTGCATTGCTAAAAGAAACTAAATTGATTATATGGGATGAGGCTCCATTGACACATATACATTGTTTTGAAGCTCTAGATCGATCTTAGAAAGATATTTTGAACCCCACCAAACCTTTTGGTGGAAAGACTATTTTCTTTGGAGAATATTTCCATCATATTTTTTCTATGGTGCCTAAAGGGAGTCGGAATCAGATTGTAAGAGCTTCTCTGTCTTCTTCTTTTTTGTGGAACTCTTGCAAAGTTTTTAGACTAACAAAGAATATTCGACTAACTGTGGAGTCAGATCCATTAGAAGTGGATTTCATAAAAGAGTTTTCTGAGCCAAATGAGGGTGAAGCGGTGATAAATATACCAGAAGATCTACTGCTTAAAAAGTCTTTGGATCCAATCAATTTAATCGCATTTAGCACATTTCCGTCTTTGCTTGAGAATCTTGAATACCCATATTATTTAAAGGAAAATCATTCCAATATTCTAGTTCAAATAAAATCTGCAATTCAGATTCTTCCAATGCAAGAGACGATGGTATGTCGACTGAATATCTTAATGCAATTAAGTGCTCTGGACCGCCAAACCTTCTCTTGCAACTAAAGAAGGGTGTTCTTGTTATGTTGCTATGGAACATTGGCTATAAATACGGACTGTGTAATGGAACAAGTATGTAGTTAACACAACTCAGAATAACATAGGCAACAAAGTATATCTTCCAATTCTAAATTGCATTTCCAATTTCAGCGAAGACAATTTCCAATAACACTTTGATTTGTGATGACTATTAATAAGAGTCAAGGACAAAGTTTATTGCATGTGTGGATATACTTGCCAAGACCAATATTTACACATGGACCATTATACCTCGCGGTATCAAGAGTTAAAAGTAAAAAAAGGCTTGAAGATTGTCATCACTGATGAAAATGGTGAAAAGTTGAACACAACAACTAACGTTGTCTACAAAGAGATATTCCAAAACATATGAGATATTTGCTACATCATCCGTAGACACTAGAAGGTAATAAATTTACTATGTAATACTTATATATCTCTTTCAATATATAATACTTTATGAAAGTTTAAAAATACGTTTTCTATTTTCAATCATTTAAGGTGATGGGGATGAGTGCTTTAAAGTTTGACCCGCTATTCTCGCTAACTACAATCACAGTTATGGTGAAGAATTGTTTTGTTGTTTAGCTAATCAAACAAGTTTGTAAATTTACGTAACAATCAGCTAATAACGATGAAACATATTTTATTTATATTTTTTTTCTTCAAATATTTTTTCCATGATATAAGAATTAAATTACACACACATTTTGCATAACCTGTACAAACAAGGACAAATGACAACATAAATCATCTTCTTTGTTATTAGCTTATTTAATTTGACGGTGAAAGATGTCAAATAATAGAAAATCGACTATAGGCTCTTTTGATTAACCAAGAATCGACTTAAATTATAAGAACAAATATACTAAAAAGCAATATATATATATATATATATATATATAAAATTATTATTGTAGAACAGAGACTTAGACATAGAATCTAATAGAAGCAAAATTAATTCATGAAAATAATGATTTCTCCAGGTCAGTAAGACCTTAAACAACGTTCGCTCATGACGCCAACTCAAATTTAGGAATTGCAAGTATTGTAGAAATTCCATACTAGGAAATTGGAAAGTTCATTCCATTCTTCAACACAAATTGATGAAACAATATAAAATAAAATAAAATTGGAAGAGAGTTCTCTCCAACGGAAGAAAAATGAAGAGAGGTTCTAGATGTTAAAAGCAAAGTAATAAACTTCAGAAGCGAATAAAATTGAGTAATCTATAGAACTTATCCTTACAAAAGAGATAATTTTTTGGTGAATGAGCTAAAAACATATATAAACATATATACTAACAACACAACACGTCAATTAACAACATTTTTTTACTGTGTAACGACGGAGCAGAATTTAGGAACCAGTTATTTTTCAATTGTTCCTTCACCTGGTTGGTCAGTATGGTTAGAACTAGGTCAAAAATTAGGAATTCAGTTATCACAATAATGGGACATCAAACTTCAGCAAGTTCAAGGTGTTGCAGGCAGAAAAGTAAAAAAGAAAAGAAATTAGTTCTCCTTACTTGGCAAGCACTAATATACGAGATCAAGAAAGAGAGAAATTACCATCTTCATTGTGATATAGCTCGATCAACTAGTTCGATCCTCAAGAAGTTTGACATCACAATAAGAAACATATGTGAAATTTTTTGATCTCAAATAGTAGAGGAGAATATCTTCTACTGGATAATTATTCTCAATTTTTCTTCTACATGAAGCACCTCTCATCTCGTGGAACATATCGCAAATTTCAGAAAAAGAAAAGCACCACAATTAATTCAAGGTAAACATGTATCAAAGCCTTTGTCGCTTTCTATTTAGCACCATATTGGATGTTCCCAAAGGAAGTGTTAAGGTGGAGGTTCAATGCTCAAAACCATTGGTGTTTGAGTCAGATGTCGAAATAAGGGAAGGTGAGCAGATTACTATTTTGGTGGATTATGAGAAATCGACAGGTTACTGCTCCAAGTGTCATTGTATGACTCATGACGAGGAGATCTGTCGGCCAGTCATTGATATTGTCAGAGAAATGGCGAGAGCCAGAAGAGTGGCCTCCAAACATGACAACCATGCGAAGAGCTACAAGGGAGTTCTTCAAGGTAATGATGAAGGCACCTCAAGAAGAAGACATCACAAGCACAATGGTAAACGACATGAGTTCTAAACCAACAACTTCAGGTCAAAGAATCATCACACTGAGAACTTCAGGTCAAAGAGTAAGCATTTTGATAAAAATATCTCTCCTAAAGCCTCAGCTCAATCGATGGTTTAGGTAAAGAGAGGAGCCATTCTGAATCAGGTATCTACTAAATCTGATATGATTATTTCAGGTTCAAAGAAGTCTAAGTTTGAGCTTTCTCCATCCCAAAAGTAGGCTTCAACATCCAATTTCAGGGATAATAGGCATAAGGTGATGTTGAGTATTGTAGCAGCTGGTCAAAATGCAGCAAGCTTGATTGAAGAGGCAGCCAAAATCGAACTTGTATCTACTGGTACTCAGGTTTCAAATGGCCAATCTGACTGTGGAACACTAATTTCAGAAAAAGATTTTACAGATGTTGAACCTTTCTCTAAGAGTCAAATGGAGGACTTTCAAAGAGACATGGATATTCAAGAGTTTGCAGCAATGAGGCCACCAAAGATGCCTTTCAAGTCATTGTCAGAAAAAACTACACCTCTTCGCGGTGTTAGTTCTTTGAAGATGATGCAGTTTGAGATTCTTTCTCCGACAAGGACTCCGGCCAAGGTCAAAGGAAGACCAAACGCAGATGGAGCTTTGGCCCCAAATATTTAATTTTTTATGGTAAGTACAATTTGTTGGAATTGCCAAGGTGTTGGGCAAAAAATATCAATAAACTATTTAAGGGAGATTTGGAAAAAATTTAAACCAGAATTTTTATTCCTTTCTGAAACCAAGAACAATTCTTTATTTATGGAAAAGTTCCTTTCTTATTTTTGTTATGATTCAATCGTAATGGTTGACCCGATTAGTTTAAGTGGTGGATTAGCCTTGTATTATCACAATTATCTGAATGTTGTTGTTAATCATAATGATGCTATATAATGATTGATATTTCCTTAAAATTACAAGGAAATAAAATTTATATTTCTTTTATCTATGGAGAACCCAATCAAAGATATCGCGATTAAGTACGGGAGAGACTTACCCGATTTTCTATAATTAGGGATTCTCCATGGGTGATTGTTGGGGATTTTAATGAACTCACTGGTAAGCATGAGAAACATGGTAGTAATTTATGGCATGAGAAACATGGTGGTAATTTATGGCATGAGAATTCTTTTGTATCCCTTAATCAAATGTTATGGAATTGTCATATGCTAGAAATCTCATCTCTTGGTAATTCTTGGTGATTGCAAGGTATCTGACAAAATGGTACTGTGTGGTGTAAAACTTGATATGATTGGTCTGATCACCGACCAATCATAAGATTATTTTCGGACCAGGTGGTTAGGCGGAAACACCAATTTACTTTTGATAGGGGTTGGATTCGCAAACTGGGATAAAAGAATCTATTGAAAAGGGTTGAAATGGAGTCTCTTGTCGCCACATATTAACTATTACTGGAAAATTAAGTAATTGTAGACGAGAAATCTCCAAATGGAGGAAACACAATATTCCTAATGGAAAATTAAAGATTACTAATGTACAACGTCAATTAAATGATTATCAAAGTAGTACTCATTTTGGAACTACTGATATCATGATGGTCAAGAGTCAACTCAAACAGGCCTATCGAAGAAATATACTAGAAACAAAAAAAAAAGTATGAATAAATGGTTGAAGGAAGAAGATAGAAATACAAGATTATTTCATGCTCAAGCAAAACAAAGAAGAACAAAGAATAGAATTATTGATCTTTACAATAAGGATGACAATTGGATTGCTCGGGATGAAGATATAACTCAGGAATCCGTCCGATATTTCTCATAAATATTTTCCTCCTCTAAGCTTATGATTGGGGATGATATGCTTTTAGAAGTAGTAGCTCCAAAAATTACCGAATCGGACAATCAATTACTCATTTCCCGAGTAACAGAAGAGGAGGTAAGGCGAGCTTTATTTTTAATGGATCCCGGAAAGACATCAGGACCAGACATAAATGATGACCCTATTTTTCCAGTCCTCCTAGGATACTATTAAGGACTTTATTACTAAGCTAGTTAACGATTTTATGTTATTTGGTTCATTTGAACTGGCCCTGAATAAGACCAATATTTGTTTCATTCTGAAAGTGGCGCGTCCAACTCGCATGACGGAATTCATGCCAATCAACCTCTATAATGTGGCTTATAAGATAATGACTAAGGTACTATGTTTTAGGCTAAAGAAGGTGCTTCCCGAATTAATTTCTGAAACTCACTCTACCTTTATCTCTGGTTGATTGATCTTGGATAATATTTTAATTAATCAAGAAATGTTTCATGCTGTACAAATAAATGGCTCGGTCAAAAGCAATTTTATGGCCATTAAAACCGATATGAGCAAAGCTTATGATAGGGTAGAATGAAATTTTATATAACGAATATTAAGAAAATTAAGATTTCATAAAAAACTAATAAAATGTATTATGTTTTGTATTACATCGGTTGAGTATGCTGTAATTATTAACGAGGTTATTCAGGGTAAAATAACCCCAAATAGAAGATTACGTCAAGGAGATCCCCTATCACCATACTTATTCATCCTCTGCAAGTGGAACATGATAACCAAATTACAGGAATTGCAGTTGCCATGACAAGCCCGAGGATTTCACACTTGTTATTCATAGATGAGAGTTTATTCTTATGTAAAGCCAACATAGCTAAGACATAAATAATTCTACGTATTCTAAAGGAATATGTGGATCTGTCAGGACAACAAATAAGTTTTGATAAATCATCAATCCAATTCAGCCACACATTCCCTAATGCAGAGCAGATACATATTCAGAGCATACTGGAGATTCATAAGCTAGGGGGAATGGGCTCATATTTAGGATTACCACAAAATATAGGTAGCTCTAAAACAAAGGTTTTTGCCTTTGTTTAAGAGAAACTTCAAGAAGTGATCAATAGGTTGTCCGCGAAATTTCTATGTAAGGGTGAAAAGGAGGTGTTAATTAAATCGGTACTCACGGTGCTACTAACGTACTTAATGTCCGACTATAGATTACCTAAAGCAATCATTGTAAAGTTAAATTCAGCTATTGCACAATTCTAGTGGCGAAATTCAGAGACATCAAAAGGTGTACACTGGTTTAAGTGGAACAAGTTATGTAAACTAAAGGCCGAAGGTGGATTAGTGGTGCAGCGCGGAAGCGAACAAGATATAAAAGATCTCAAAGAGATCTCGATAGAAGTGGATGGCAGCATATGAAGAGATGACAGAGGCGATGGTGGAGGTGGTGAAGAATTGATGGATTTATAAAGCTCAACCTAGACGAATTTAATCAAGCCTAAGGACCTTTGTTCCAAGCTAGGTGAATCGAATCAAACCTAGAAGGGCACCAGTCAATCTCGAGAATGAAATTCACCAAGAGACCCGTCTTCTTCTTTGAAGAGAATTGAATCAATCTTCAAACAAGGACCTAGAAACCTTAGGAAATTCTATGAGAGGAAACTCTCGTTTTCTGTATTTTCATTCAACTTCAACTGTTCAAAATGTACAAGGGTTTACAACTTATATAGGGATCATAAGGAAACCATAATTCTTAATGGGCTTAAACAAGAAAAAACCTAATAACTTATTTAGTCTTCCTAATTCTAATGGGCCTAAACTTACAACTCAATTAATTAAAATAAAAAAGGCCTAAACATTTGGGCCTAATAAAAACATAATGACAAATGAATAACCAAAAACCCTACTTGATTCTAAGCCTCACACGTGATTTAGGCTTGAAGAAAGCCCATCAAAGGCAATCCATGGCTTTGTCGATCTCTGTGCTAATGGTGCAGGTCCACGCTGCACCAGAACTCTCCCGTTTTGGAAGATTCGTCCCCGAATCCAATGCGGTCTTCTCCACAAGCACTCGGCATGATCCGAAGGTTCTTCTTTCTCATACAGTTATTCCAGAGCTTTAGTATGGACACTTGCGGTACCAAAACGTGATGATGTTGAAGCTGGAGTGAAGAATAGCTCACGAGCTCGATAGTTACAAGTAAAAGGAACCGGTTTGACTTCTTTGAGAAGATAAGACATATCCCGATGATCTAGTGGATGTTCCTTTGGTTCATGGGTTTGTTGAAACCACAAAAGGTCCAAGAGTAATGCCCAATTCGCCCAATATACTGCTCATTTCCGAGTTAGACAATGCTTCTCACGTTTTCACTTGACATGCAATATCGTTTAATACCGAACTGCCCACTTGCAGAGCCAATAACTTTCCGCTCTAAGCTCCGTTTATACTGATTGAACTTTTCAGACGTAACCAGTTGAGTAAAGATTCCAGAGAATGTAAAATCAATACCTGGTTCGCTCTGGTCTGATCTTGGAACTTTAGTGAGTATCTGATCATCTCCATCAGATTTACTAGAGCTCTGCCAGATTGCAAGTGGCATAACTCCCTCATGCTGAACTCTTTTGAACCAATTCTAATTGGAGGAGTTCTCTAGATGTGTCAAGTTTCAAGAACAAGTCGATTTTCAGCATAAATCTTCCTGGTTGGATAGATATGATCCAAGATGTACACATATGTCTCTGGCACATTCGCAATGGTTTCCTCCGGGGTCCTTCATTGGTTGGTTGGAACCTTCTCCATGCTCTTTAGTTGCTGGAGAATTGATTTTATCATCACTCAAATGTCTCTCTTGACCATCTGTATCCAGTGTATCAGACTTATGAGTAGTTGGATGGACCAATGTATGGTCACAAACCCGAATGGTTTGAGCGATAGCGACCAGTTTGACTAGCTATGGTAAATGGGACGTATCGTGAATCTCAGGTGGAATTTGCTTCAGTTCTTTGGCTCTCTGGAACCAAACGAGATCCAAGAACAACTTCCAATTACTCTGAGATGTAGAAGCTTGCTCAGTTGGGCTGTATTGATCAATTCCTGACCGTAATGTGCAGTCAATGTCACTGCAGATCGGCCAACTTGTAAAATCTATATATTTCACCTCCGGTGGTATTTGCTTACGTTCTATGTCGTGTTGAAACCGTAGGATACCTAAGAACAATGTCCAAGTGGTCCACAAGGAAAAATGTCGATCAGCTGTGCTGTGCTGATCAAGTACCGGCTGTGACGTGCAGTCGTAATTACTGCAGATTAGCCATCTTGTAAAGTTCATATCTTTCAGCTCCGAACTCTTTTCGGTCTGATTCAACTCTGAGGATCTAGATAATTGAGTTATGAATCCACAGAAGTTTAAAACATTAACTACTTCATCTTGAGTCGCTCGGAATATGTCAAAGAGTGAACATGTATCGTAACTCCAACCAGTTCTTTCTCGATCTTTAAGCCTCTTTGGGCTTCCTAGATCTGATTCATTGTAAACCTCGTGATTCACAACAATGAGATCTTCGGTATGAGACATGGTGCTTTGAAGATTAAAGCAATCTCCATGAATCTCGAGAGCTTGATGCAGATCTGTTTCAAACTCTTCTTCCTCTTCATCTTCATAAGAATCATAGACTGGTGGTCCATGAAACTCCCTCAATGATTCAACATCATCGAAAGTGGTGGTGAAACTCGACATGACAAGGACAAAGGATTTGATATAAGAAGTACCTTTGTGGTGTGTGATGGGCGATGGCATATAGATCGACGATCAGACTAAGAAGCTGATCCTTAGATCTGATACCAATCTGGTGCAGCGCGGAAGCGAACAAGAGATAAAAGATCTCAAAGAGATCTCGATAGAAGTGGATGGCGGCTGATGAAGAGATGAGAGAGGCGATGGTGGAGGTGATGAAGAATTGATGGATAGATAAAGCTCAACCTAGGCGAATTTAATCAAGCCTAAGGACCTTTCTTCCTAGCTAGGTGAATCGAATCAAACCTAGAAGGACACAAGTCAATCTCAGGATTGGAATCCACCAAGAGATCCGTCTTCTGCCTTGAAGAGAATTGAATCAATCTTCAAACAAGGACCTAGAAACCCTAGGCAATTCTTTGATAGGAAACTCTCGTTTTTTGTACTTTCATTCATTTCAACTGTTCAAAATGTACAAGGGTTTACAAGTTATATAGGGATTTTAAGGAAACTCTAATTTTTAATTGGCCTAAACAAGAAAAAACCTAATAAGTTATTTACTCTTCCTAATTCTAATGGGCCTAAAACTACAACCCAATTAATTAAAAATAAGACAAGTCCTAAACATTTGGGCCTAATGAAAACATAATGACAAATTAATAAACAAATACCCTCCTTGATTCTAAGCCTCACACGTGATTTAGGCTTGAAGAAAAGTCCATCAAAGGCAATTTATGGTTTTGTCGATCTCTGTGCTAATGGTGCAGGTCCACGCTGCACCAATTAGGCTTTAGAGCTCTTGAGGAGTTTAAATATGCTCTATTAGGTAAACTATTATGGCATGTAATTGATTTTCCTAACTCACTTTTATCGAAAGTAATGAAGGGGAGGTACTACCAAAACACTAGTCCAATGGTATCTTCGACAACTTTGTCACCATCTTATGGGTGGAGAACTATTTGTTCCGCAAGGTCGCTAGTGAATAAAGGACATATAAAAAAAGATAAGTGACGAAAAGACAATTGCAGTACAGAATGATCTTTGGATTCCTGATGAAGCTCCAAGACCGGCAATTGACCTTGGCCCTAATATATATCCAAATTTAACTGCATAACAGTTAATTTAGTCAAGAACTCGTACTTGGAGGCATGCTTTATTAAACCAACTTTTCCAGCGTCATGATGTTCAATTGATTTTGGGATTGGTTATCCCACAAAGATTAAGAGCAAACTATTAGGGTTGGTATTATACTAAGACTGGACGATACACAGTGAAATCATGCTATCGAACTAAGGAGTCAAATAACATTGCAGCAAATAGATTTGTTGGGCCAAGCATTCAGTCCTTACAAGCATATTCTTGGAAACTAAATTGTCCATCAAAAATAAAGAATTTTATTTAGTAAGCAAGCTACGGTTGTGTTGCGGTCAAAGATAATATCAAAAACCGAGGGATAAATTGTGATGATGTTTGTAGTATTTGTGGAGCGGATGGAGAATCGATAAACCATATCCTCGTTGAATGTTACCCGACATTTCAAACGTGGCATTATCTAAAATTTGATCCGCTATTAAGAATTTTCCACGAGTATCCTTTTGGTCAAATATTGCCTATATTTTCTAAGGTATTCCACAATCGGATGAAACGAGAATGTTTTCCTGGATTATCTGGAATTTATGGAAAGGAAGGAATGAGAAAACATTTTCAAATTTAATATGTGATCCAAGATTAATTCTTGAGCATGCAGAAATTGAGGCATCAGAATAGTTTGCGGTTGCATCTGTCCTGATTATGTCATTGAATCAAGGAATTTGTAGTCACTCCTCTCTCTGGCCGCAAGTGTCTTTCCCTTTGACCACAGATCTGAGCTTCACTGGATATAGATGCTTTGTTGATGGAACCTAGAAATCATCTGATGTTTTGTCAGGGCTTGGATGGACCTGTTTTCCAGATTTGGCATTGGGTACTTGCTATGGAGCTTTAGGCATCCGTCGGAGTCTCTCTCCCCTTCATACGAAGTTAAGGCGGTTTTATGGGCAATGGAATGCTTGATAGCTTTAGACATCCTCGAAGTGGAGATGGCAACAGATTTCTTAGATGTCATTACGATGATCTCAACTCCAGAGGATTGGCCGGCTTTCGCCTCTTACCTAGAAGACTTTACAAGATTGAAGAGCTCTTTTCATTTGTTTAGTTTACATGTAATCTCTAGGTGTCTAAATCGCTATGCAGACCATCTGATTCGCTATAGTAGAGAAGTTCCGGCTTCTCAATTGATGTAAATATTTCTAATGAGAAATTAATATTGTTGGCAAAAAAAAAAAGAATCCACCCCCCTTAGTATACCTTATGTGCTATCTTTTTGACAACAACATAACTGAAATAAGGGGGTTGGAATAAAGGTAAAATGTTTTATGCAGATAATCTAGAAGACTTCCTTGCACTAAGAGGAATAACCATCAATTTAAAATAGATAATTTTGTTGAAAATGCCCTCTTTTTTAAAAAAATTGTCAAAAATGTCCTACTTATCTTTATCTTGTTTAAAATACTCTCTTTAGAGGTAGAAAGAATATGAGTAAATTACAATTTTGATCCTAGTTGCAGTTAATGGATGAAGAGAAAGAGAGTAAAACAGTAAGAAATAGAAGAGGGAGTCGATATGAAAAAAAAATTGAAAATGAGAAAAGAGAAATCAAAGAATTAAAGAGAAAAATAATTATGATATAAATCTAATATAAGAGTATCATTAAGTTGTTAAAAACAAATAAGAGAAAAAAAAAAAATATATATATATATATATATATATATATATAATGTCTTTTGATAAAATAACATAATTAAAAAAGATGAGATGATATAACTATAACTCACTTTTCTCTGTGTCTGTTCGAAAACACATACACTTTACATCTACAAGATTTTGTCCACGTTAGCGAAATTCTGTCCATGTCGATGAGATTTTGTCCACGATGACGAGATTTGGTCCATGACGATGAGATCTCATCCACATCAATGAAATTTTATCCGCATCGAAACATGATTCATCCACACTAGATCATTAATAACTCAAGAAGTCTATGGTGGCCATGAACTGCATGAAAAAATATTTGAAATGAATTTTGCTCACATCGATGAAATTTCGTCGATAGAGTGATGAATTTGTCCCACATTGTTGAAAAAAATATAAAATAAGAAAAATAAGAAAAGAGATGAGAAAAATAAATTGTCTTAGTTGAAAGGAAAAGGGAAAAAAAAGAGAAATAAAAGAAAGAAATAGAAGAGATGGTATATATGGAGGAAAAATTGAAAGGAAAATGAAAGAAAGACTAAAATTGTCTTTGCATCTAGAAGAAATGGCATGGGGATAAGAGAGAAAGCATGAGGGCATTTTTCACAATTAAAAAAAGGGCAGATGTAACAATTTTTTCTTTAAAATATTAGTAAATCTTTCCCCACAACAATAGTAGAACACTTCATAAATTTTCAGCGAATAATGAATCTTATGAAGGAAAAAGACATAAATATTAGAAATACACAAAAAAAATTAAAACCAAAAGATATCTAATGAGAATAATTTAATACCTCAAAATGTATTAATATCATATAACTACTCCGTTAACTGCAAGAAACTCACAATATTAGTATGGAGTGGATAGATAAATCATAATTTTAATAGGAAAACCAAAAGACAACAATATTTATAGGAGTTAGATAAACAAATAAACAATTAGATGAGCTCGATAAGAAGGCACTTCATTGACATATTGGCTTTGAATGATGAATGCAGATAAAAATGCAAATCATGCAGATTATGCATATCATACAGAACATATGCAAATCATATAGATTATGCAGAACATTAAAAACAAAAGCCAATATAGAGTCTATAACAAATTTGCATTTTTTTCTCTGATGTTTTCCATAAGAGCTCCTTCTCTTATATCCTTGACTTCCATGTAACTTACTCGAGTCCCAAAATTTGTGTTGTCATTCTTTCTACGTCTCATTACCTCGGCAAAATCATCATCTGAAGTATTTGAAATTCTAATAAAATTATGAAGTCTCATTGTAGCCATGATCATTCTTTTTGAACATGGACATCATATTTAGGAAATTTACAAAGAATTTTGAATTTCTTATTCCAAACGCCAAATATCCTCTCAATAATAGAGCGTAATGATGTATGATATCGATTAAAAAATTCTTGTTTATTTTTAGGAGGAGGACCAATGTCGAACTTTGACATGTGATACCAGACAACCGTATTTTGTGGAAATCTAAATGGTGCCAAAAACCTTTTTTATTTGGATAGTTATAATTAACTAGATAATAGGCAAAAAATGATATATAAATTTTTATGATTTAAATTACATCTATATCATAGTAATTAGTATGATAATAATTTACATAAACATCTATATCAAACTTTATTTTTTGTGTTTTCCATATTTTAATTATTTTTAGTTGATAAAATAATAGATAAAAATTAAGTAATGATAAAAATTAATCAATAAAATGCACTTATTTATTTTAAAAATTACAAAAAGGGGCATAATATTGCACATACTTGTAAAGATGTTTAGATAAATAGAATTAAATTTTGATATCGCAAAATTGCACATTGCAAAATTATATTAACATGCTAATATATTTTTTGTTAGAAACTACATATTGTAAAGTTGTATTTACAAAATTCACATAGAATATAATTTTTAGCTTTTGGTTTAGAAAGTAATCAATTCTCTCAAAAAATAGTTTTCTTAAATTAGGAAATCTATTGATGTATAAATATGTTTGGCGAATAAACAAATACAAACTTTACTTTACAATTAAAAAAACAAACAAAACTTATTACTTAACTTATAAACAAGGTTGAAAGAAAGAAAACATACTTTTTCAAAAGTTGAAGTCTGAAAAGATTGATATGAATGAATGGAGTATGAATAATATAAAATTAAGTAAAATAGAAAGAAAAAAAAAATACAAATTGGTCGTACTCAATGAGATGGGTGCATGCCCTCTCAGATTGGACGTACTGAATCAAATACCAGAACTTTGAGATTGTTATTGCATGATTTACAAGGATCATAAGCTTTACTTTATAAGCTACAAATATATTTTACCAGGATCATTCACAGTCTTCGATTTTTCTGGACACATTCCTCAACAAAGCTTTCAATGTAGTATGCTTCCGACGACATATAGGTTTGTTTTGGCATATCTCAATTGAGTGATCCAGTGCTTCTATCTTCTGCAATATTTGTAGTCATAATAACAAGAGATGGCTTCAAGGTTGAAAAAGTTAAGACAACTATATCAGGAATCAAGTCATTCCGCATCTTCAAGATTTATTCGTCAGGGATTTTTACGAAATATTAATGAGTTTATTCTTTAAGTGACAAGACATTGGTTTTGGATCTAGGCATCACTGTACTCACCAATAAAATTGAAGGACTCGAGAGAAATTCTATATATTTCAGTAATTTTGTCTAGTACACAGAAGAGCTCTTTATCTTCAATCTCGAGACACAGAAGATAGAACAAGTGTATAAATTTGGTTTTTATCGTTTTTTAACTTCATGTTGTGAAAGATGGTTCATGTCAAGTTTCACACATACGTGATGATGCATGGAGTTGTAAAGTCGGTTTGCAGAACTTCAAATTGGCTAAGAGTCTGAAACCGAAAGTACTTAGATTAGTCGGTTGTCTCTGGTTTCTTTATTTACAATTGCTTTAAGGTTTTCAGTTTTAGTTAAATTAATAATGCTAAGGAACCAACTTTCTCCATTACTACAATTACTTAGTTTTGATGTGTTCTCGTCTCTTTTCCAAGAAATGAAAAAGCCAAAAAGAAAAGTGTCGACTAATATAATGTTCTTGATTAGAGTTCTAAAGCTAAGACCCAACATATTATTTCAACTTTTATATTCAATATGTTATTTTTGCTAATGAATAATGATGACGTGTGTGTTGGTTTTTCTTTGTTAAAACTAACATATACACAAACATTTATATAAATAAAAAACAGGAATGATATGCTCAAGATTTAAGTATAAATGCAGATTGAGCGTACCGGATGAGATGTGTGCATGCCCTCTCTTTTTTTTTTTTTTTTTTTTTTTT
>WJSH01002215.1:4284-14574 GCA_009757365.2 Lepidium campestre
ATATGAGCTTCCTTTGCTAACTCCTTAGCCCTTGAACGTGTTATTCTCCCAGCTATCTCTGGCTCTTCCTCTCCAGAGCTTTCCACGATCACATCAATAACTAAAACTAATTTGTTTATATCTTTTAGTAAATTTTTTTTGTTATTAGTTTTATAGTTATTTAATTATGTTAGTAGTTTCCAACAACAAATCAAATTGTATCTATACTCGGAAATAGACAAAAAAAATTATCAAAAGTAAATTATTTGAATTGGTAAACCAAATATATATTAGACTACATTGTAATTTGTAGATTGGAATATTTCTTTGAATTTTGTTTTGCGTAAATTTATTAAAAGTAGATAATAATTTGAAATTAACTTATCATATAAAAGAGATTTATGTAGATACCATAAGTCAAACTTATTTTATATACTATTATAACTAACTATATGATTATATTTTTGCATATATAAAACCGATGTGATTTAAATTAAAAAGATTAATATGCTTATATTATAGAAAACGAAGATAACTATAAAAAAATTAAATTTCTATGTTTATTATATATTCATCAAACTATAAAATATTTTCAAAATAACTAACATACCCGCAAATAACTAACAGTCTAACGATTGATTAAGGATCATAAAATTATTAATATATCTATGAATTTTTTAATATATATATATATATATATATATGAATTAAAAAATATAAATATATCGTCTGTGGTCCGATCTGATTGACGTATCAATTTCTGCTGCGGAACAGCCGACGATTGTCTGCGGGCGACGTTATGATATCCACAGTATAGTTTATGGGCGACGTTTTACTGACAGTTTGCGAGCGACGTTTTGTTGTCCACGGTACAATTTGTGGTCGACAGTTTTTCTATTCGCGGTATAGTATACAGTCGATGTTTTTATGTATGTGGTACAGTCTGCGATCGTTCACTTTGATGGTCACGTACTGTCTGCGATCGTCCATTTTGCTGACTGCGGTACAGTATGCGGTTGACCGTATTCATGTCACACTCTCACTAGTATTAGTATCCCTTATATACTCTCAACAGAATTGAGAGTTGGGACACGATTTTTTCTTGAAGCGCATCTCACGCTACATCAGTCAGAATTATTTCCATATTAATTAATTAATACTATTTGATGGATCATTTGGTAAGACCTAACGGCTACAAGAATAAGTACAGGCAAAGCCAAACCCATCCTAGAAACGAAATCAGCAATAAGTTGATCCATGAGATAAGGAGTATTCGATTTGAGTTTTCTTAAAGAAGACCGACAACTCCTATCCCGAAGATACAAGCGCCCGGTCCTCTTCTCTTGTGTCGAAGTGTAGTGTGGTGAGGTTTTGCCTCACAGAAGGAGTGGGAAATTGGGGAAAAAGCTGTATAGTCTGCGTTCGACCATATTCATATATGTGGTACAGTCTGTTGTCGACCGCATTGTTATTCATGGTACAGTCTGCGATCCGGTTGATTTTTTTTTTAATTTATTTTAATTTCTTAATTTATATAATAACACTATATAAAAAATATATTATATTTATTAAATACATAAATACTTATTTATTAAGTATATAATATTTATTAAATATTTATGTATATTCTGTAAAAAAATAATAGTTATATTATATGCTAAATATTCTCAAAACTTCTTAAAATTCTTATTGGCTTTTATCGATTATATTTCTGATCTAAGACTAATTAAGTATTCATTGAGAAATCGTGTTATTGATCATCCCTATAAAATCTTGATTATCGGCTCAACAATTTTTGTCAAATTAGTTTCAAGGAATTCAAGCAATGATGTTATTCTCGAACATGTAACAACTTTAAAAGCTTTTAAACATAAAATAAAGTTTGTATATGTATATTTATTTTTAATAAATTTGTAACTTATCATAGAATCTAGCACCGTTGATGATACAAATTTTGGAATTAATGTTGAAGAATCAATGAAGAATTTATCTGTCGACTAATAATCAACATATGTTATGTTTATTAGTCATTATTTTAAGTTATTTTAATGGATTTTAGTTTTAATTTTAATTTTACTGAGTGTTTTATTATGAATTTTGGTTCTACTTAATGGTGGATGTATTGTTTTATTATGAATTCTGGTTCTATTTTGATTTAATCTTTTTAATTTAATTGTTTTTGTTATTTTTTTATATTTTATAATTGCAATAAATTTTCTTTTTATTTAATATAATTGAATACTCTTTATCATAATCGTTATAAAGTAACCATATTACACATATACACACATAAGATAACTTTAAAACGCTTTTAATTTGAAATCTTAATTCATTGAATTAAAAACATAGATATGTAATTTACAAACCTAACAAACTTAAAATACATTAGTATATAAAATCAAACTATTATATTCATATATTTCTGAATTAATATATATAAATTATATAATTAAAAAAAATAAAACTAAGCATTAGCGAAATATATATTTCATATCATTTGTTAAACGTAAACTTCATTATTTAAAATACATGTTTGATATTTATGAAAACAAACCAAGGATGATTATATATTCAAAAAATCTCATCCTATCAAAATCTCTTCATATTTAACATATATTGCAAAATACTCCTTATATATTTGATTGATATGAGGAAGAATTTGATAGAAGAGATTCTTACAATATATAATATCAACCAAAGTTTTTGTTTGATTTTTTCCTTTAAGTTTATTATTAATTAATTTCCGATTTAAACTTAATGTTAAGATTAGTCTTGATACAATCACAATATATCTTTTTTTTTCAACATATAAATTATATTAACTTTTCAACCCCAAGAAGAAGGCATGTTGTTTACAAAAGAACAATTTCTAGATAAATTATGAACACTCCTAGCGAACCAATCCGCCTTCCAGTTAAGAGCTCTTGGAATTTGATGCAGCGAGAAGGAGGAGAAAAGGCATTTGAGTATGTCGAATTCTTCCAGGTATTGCGAAAATGTTGGCCAATCATCTGGGGACGCCACCATCTTCAAGATCTCCTCACAATCAGTGGCACATTAGACCTCTTGGATCTCCAATGCAAGAAGAGACTCCATAGCCCATAGAAGCGCTTCGAATTCTGTATGCAGTGGTGATAAGCATCTGAAGATTCCTCTTGTCCCCATCAATACTCCTCCAGAATAATCTGAAAAGCAATACCATCCAATTCATGAGAAATATTCAGAATCCTTCCAGGAGCCGTCAACAAAGCACCGAATACTTGAAAAGATCTGATCACCTATAGAAGGTTTTGCCAATGCCTCCCAAAGTTCATTTGGAGGACCGATGAAACTCCGATTAGCCAATTCCCTAGCTTTTCTCAGCTTGAATTTGAGACCATTCATTTGCCTATGCTTCGGTGATACTAAGAATATCTCTTGGATCTCTGTCCAAATTACCAAAAACTTTATCATTTCTTGTTTTTCAGATATTTCAGAGAATTCATGGAAGATATTCAAATTCCTTTAAATCTGGTAATCGCCAATAAAGATAATCCAAGTTAGTAAAACTGATGACCTTGGAAATACTCCTATTCCTGAAGGGATATTCGATAAAGCCCATGTTTGAAGGACTGGAAGGCACTCAAAAAGAGTATGATTAATTGTTTCCTCATCTGCTCCACATATTGAACATCTTGAATCACATCTGATACATCGATTGATTAAAGTATGTTTGACCGGGAGGCATCCCGAGGCCAAGTGCCATAAAAAGTGGTGAATTTTTGGAGGACAATCTACCTTCCATCCATTGATTGTGAGGTCTTGGGTAGATGGCCCAAACCTTACCCGCTCTCCCTCTCTAGACGAAGTCTCTATGTTATAACGTGAAATAATGGTATACTTTCATGATTTATTATAATACCATCCATGATAATCTGGTTTCTTAAATTTGGAAGTCGGATACCTAGAATTAACGGTGCATCTTCAAGAGCAACTAACTGCTTAATTAGCGGTATCCGCCACATGCCCCAAGAGGGATCAATCAACTTATCTACTGCAAGATTTGGGTATATATTTGGTTCCCAACCAATAGCAGGTCTCGGTATTACTCCTGGTATCCAAGGATCATGCCAAATTAAGATACTTTTCCCATTCCCAATCCTTTTTATGAGTCCTTTGTTGACAAGAGCTCTTTCTGAAATTATACTCTTCCAGCCATATGATGGAGAGTAACTATTTATAGGGACTAAGGGACTAGAATCCTTATAATATCTGCCTCTAAAGACCCTGGAGAACAAAGACTTTGGGAAGTCTATAAGTCTCCAAAACTGTTTGGCTAATAAACCTGAATTAAATTCCTCAATTGATCTAAAACCCAGAGCAACTTCAGATTTGCGTTTGCATAAATATTTCCATTTTTTCCAATGCATACCTTTTGAATCCTTATTATTCTTCCACCAGAAATCCACTATAGCACTATTCAAAGTTACAACCGTCCTTTTAGGAAGTCTATAACAAGACATCACATAAGTAGGCAAAGCCGTAAGGGCGGATTTAATGAAGCTTTCTTTACCACCTTTAGATAAAATTTTGACAACCAACTAGATATTCTCGCATTCAGTTAATCTCTAATAAACCCAAAAAACTTTGTTTTAGCTCCTGCCATACTCTCTGGTAGTCCTAAATAAGTGCCCATGCCTCCATTATTAGAAATGCCTAGTATGTTCTGAATTTTTATTTTATCCTCTAGTTTTACCGAATGTCCAAACTGAACTGATGACTTCAGAAAATTAATTTGTTGGCCGAAAGCAGCCTCATATGTCTTTAAAACCTCCAATATAGCTCTGGCCTGAATACTACTTGCACTACAGAAAAATAAAGAATCATCGGCAAAAAGAAGATGTGAAACCGACAGGCTTCCTCTTGCTATTTTTAAACCCTCAATCAATTTCCTATCCTCTGCTTTCTTAAGATTATGGATAAGAATCTCTGTACACATAATAAAGATATAAGGTGATAAAAGGTCTCCTTGTCGAAGTCCTCTATGAGGAATTACATTTCCACTCGGCTGTCCATTTATAATAAATGAATATCTCACTGATCTTATACACCACATAACACATCGGATCCAAGATTCCTGGAATCTCATTTTCCTGAATAAATTATCTAAAAGGTCTCATTCTACTCTATCATAAGCCTTACTCATATCCGTTTTAATAGCCATAAATGAACTTTTACTTGTTTTATTTGTCCTTAAAGCATGAAACATTTTTTGAGCAATTATAATATTATCAGAAATAAGTCGCTCCGAGACAAAAGCCAATTGTGTCTTGGAGACCATATCTGGTAAATATATCTTTAATCTTTGGCAAAATACCTTTGATATCACCTTGTATCCTACATTGCATAGGCTTATAGGTCGAAAATCTGACGCACACGTTGGTTTTTCCTTTTTTGGTATAAGACAAACATTTGTCTCATTTAATCTAGGATCGAAGTACCCCGAAATGAGGAAATCATTAATCAAATTCACCAAATCGTTCTTTATTATGGACCATAATTTTTGGAATAAAAGTCCAGTCATCCCGTCTGGACCCGGTGTCTTTTCTAGATTCATCATAAAAAGTGATTTTCGAATCTCCTCCACTGACACTAGAGCCATTAGAAAATCATTCATTACTTGTGTAATTATATTGGGAACTCCGTCAAGAGCTTGAGTGATGTCTGATGCCCCATTCGAAGTAAATAACTCCTCAAAATATGCTGATACCAACTCTCCTAACTCCTTGTCATCGGAGATCCAATAACCATTGTTGTCCACAAGGCATGAAATTCTATTCTTAGTTCTCTTTATCTTAGTTCGAGCATGAAAAAACTTAGTGTTATTAGCACCTTCTTTCAGCCATTTGTTTCTACTATTTTGTTTCCAAAAAATATCTTCTTTTATGTAAGCTTGATATAATTGATAAGTGACTGCAAAAATCTCTTATGTTGTCATATGGCCCTCATTCTTATATTGCTCTAACTTCCTTTGTAATTCTTCTATTTTACCTTTTTCTGATGACATACAATATTTACGCCACCCTGAAATTTTACCTCGACATCTTTTAATCTTATCAGATAATTTAGATATACCGACTCTTGGGTTTCGCTGCCAACCTCTAGAAACTGCCTCGATCAAACTTGGTTTTTCCAACCAACATTTATCAAAGCAAAAACACTTTTTCCTTTTAATAATGTGGTGCTCCATTTCCGCCAATATGGGCCGGTGATCCGACCCAATCATATCCAAATAATGAATCCTAGAGTGCAAAAATAGCGTATGCCAATTTGCATTAGCATAAGCTTTATCGAGTTTGCATCTTACTACAAAATTATGGCGTTTTCCTCTCCATGACCATGTATTACCCACAAATGAAAATTCTACTAAACCACAATTATTAATCATATTATTCAAAGGAACAAAGGAAGAATTATGCCTAAGATTTCCGCCTCTTTTTCATGATTCCAAGTTATCTCATTAAAATCACCAATTAAGAATCAAGGATTACTCCTATTTAAACCAAACCTTGTCAACCTCTCCCAAACCACAATATATCTCTTTTCCTGCAAATAATGACAAACAAAAATAGAGTAAATTAACAATACAATTCAATATTCAATTATATAACAAATAATAAAAAATAAAAAATTCATTGTTATTATGATAAAGAAAAATATTTTCACCTAATGATCTTTACATATCAATAATATATGTCCAAATACTAACTACTATATATTGTGCCCTATATGGGCCACACGAATATATTGTATAGTTCATTATGTAATTAGGTTTCTAATTTTGTTGATGTAAACATATATAAGGTCTTGAGCCTCCACAATAATACACAAGAAATCCTTTTCATTCTACTGTGATTTCTTGACATGGTATGAGACAAAACCCTACTACAAAGTGGTTTTGATCGATCCTTTTGAAACTACATATCTCTGTTTTTGTTTCTTCTCTCTTTGACTTCTATTTTTGACATCTCTCTCTGTCAACATACTCTTTTGAAATCATGAGCGTTGATACTACTTCAACTAACACTTGGATTGAATCTCGAAGAACAATCTCTCCATATGACTTAACGTCAGGAGACAACCCTGGAATCTTGATCTCAAAACTGTTGTTGTGTGGCTCCAACTACGATGAATGGGCTACAAACATATGGTTAGCGTTGAAAGCACGCAAAAATTTTGGTTTTGCATATGATACTCTACCTCAACCCGATGAATCGTCTCCGCATTTTGAAGATTGGGTAGCAAACAACGCTCTTGTGGTGTCTTGGATCAAACTCCCCATTGATGAAACTCTTGCTTCGACTTTATCATACACTAATCACGCTCATGAGCTTTGAAAGCATATCCAAACACGGTATGCCATGAAAAATGGTCAGCGTGTTCAACGTCTCAAAGTAGAACTTGCAAATTGTCGACAAAAGGGCCTTGCTATTGAAGCCTACTTCGGGAAGTTAACACAATTGTGGAGAAGTTTGTATGATTACCAACAAGCTAAAACAATGGAGGAGGTTCGCAAAGAGGGAGAGGAGGATAAACTTTATCAGTTCTTAATGAGCCTTGATGATGCTGCTTACAGACCGGTTAAATCTGGTCTTTTATCTCGTGATCCACTGCCATCTCTCGAAGAAGCATACAATGTGCTCACTCAAGATGAAGACTCCAAGCCTCATTCTATTGATCGTCATGAGGGTGTTAGCTTTGCTGTTCAAGCTAATACATATAATTCTCGATCACAGAACAACACCGACACCAAAATTCACTTCACCCTTTGTTTCAAATCTGGCCATCTACCCGAGAATTGTTTTCACCAAATTGGCTATCCGAAATGGTGGGACAAATGTCGTGGAAAATCCTCTGGAAATTCATCTCAAAATAATGTTGTTGCTCCTAACACTAGCCATAGTAATCTCGTTTCATCAGGTGGAGACAAAGTAAAAATTACTGCCTCTGGTCGTGCTCATCATGTATTCGCTGAGTCTTCAACTGATCGATTGGGTATTAGTGGCTTGAATGAAACTCAGTGGCATACACTAATCACTTTACTTGATGAGAGAAAGTCCACTCAACCTCAATGTCTTTATGGTACGTTTTTCTTTTAATTATGGATTCTTGATACTGGAGCATCGAATCATATGACTGATACCTATGATTTTTTTTATTGATATTTGTGAGATGCCTCCTATCATGATCAAACTTTCGGACGGCAAGTTCAGAACTTCCACCAAACGTGATCGAGTTAATATTGGCTATGCTCTTTGCCTTGAAGATGTTTTCTATGTCGATGGTTTAAAATGTTACTTAGTCTCCGTATCTCAACTGACTCGTGATCGTCGTTGTATGTTTCAGTTTACTGATACTCTCTGTGTTATTCAAGACCGCACCACCAAGACGCTGATCGGGGCGGGTGAACAAATTAATGGCTTGTATATTTTCAGAGATGTTGATGTTGCCACAATTATGCACGTGTCAAATACTCTCTCTCCATGGACGTTTGGCATCTAGAAGACTTCACATGAAATCTACTCCTATAGCAGACTTCACTGGTAGTCTACTTGTAAAGAAGACTTCACATGAAGTCTATTCCGTAATTATATTTTTTTAATTTAAAATTAAAATAATTATTATTATATGCTTATAATTTTGGTTACAAAATCTATAAATAAACATTTAAGAAGTATAAAACATATAATTTCTGTAAAACATGGCCAAATAAAATCAATAAAGATCAAACTATAAAGTTCATAAGCGCATACTTCATGTTAAATCTGCAATTCGAAACTAAAATTGGGTTGTGGCAAACCAAAATTATCAACAATTGTACCAAAACTTACCCTACATATACAAATTTCCGAAATATACAAAAATTAGCTGGATTTGAGTTAGAGATCCTATTTACCTTATTTAAATGTCCAGAATATCGAACTAAACTGTAAATCCTTACTCTTAACTACCAAAAGCACATCATGACTACAAGCTCATCATGGGAATTCCGATTTCTAGAGTACTTAGGGAGGATTATTGGAGTTGGCATTATACAAAATCAGGAAGATACTCAATTCGATCAGGATATTGGGTAGATAATACTATTGCCAGAAAGGATAAGCATTTTTTTGGACCAACATTTCAGGATCTTCAAGCACATGCATGGAAGTGGACTGTCCGCCCAAACTTAGACATTTCATTTGGAAAGCGGTTTTTGGATGTCTAGCGGTTAGAGACACTCTAGTACAGCGGGGTATAAATTATGATCGTGAATGCATTAGATGTACTGGCGTCAGTGAGTCGATAAATTGATATATGTGTATTTTAGCTAGTCTTAGGAGTCATATTCTACCTATTTTGCATATGTTCTCATAGTGTTTGCATCATTTTCGAGTCCTTTTAGCTTCATTTGCATACTTTGCATTTGCATTGCATACATCTTGCATTTGGAGTGTTATTAGGTACTAAAGGAGCATTTGAGGGGCTTGTAGCTGACTGGAGGTCAAAAACTCTACGAAAACAGCTTGGTGGTGCATCAGATCACATTTACGTTTACACTCGTCTAGCTTCACTCGAGTGTCCGATCGAGCTCATATTTGATCACTAGTCGACTCAACATCTCATCTCTTTGCTGCTCAAGTTTCATCCAATTCTACGTAGTATAAAGTATGCTCGAGTGGGAGACTCGAGTGGTTATGGCCGAGCACAAGGATTTGACTTCATGCTCGAATGGAAGACTCGAGTGGTTACGACCGAGCACACGGATTTGACACTATGCTCGAGTGGTTGAGGTCGAGCCGAAGAAAATATGGAGAAGAGGTGGTGACTCGAGCCTGTCACTCGACCACACCTGGTCGAGTGAACTTTCCGGAAATGTTAATTTTCCTATTTTGGGATTAGGGTTTTCTTTGGGAAAAAGGGTATAAATACCCCTCTTAACCCATGAATAAAGAAAAAAGCCGTTTTTGTTTAATCCCTTTTGAGAATCTCTGCAGAACTTTCTTGCTTTGTAATTTTATGCTTTCTATTGAAGAATTCCCTTTAGTTTAATTCAATTTTGTTTTTCATTAATCCTCTTAATTGTAATCTGAACTTTTGAATTATGCTATCTATTTTCAAGTTTGAGTTGTTTCATTTTGTCATGAATTCTGAGTAGATTTATTAGGATTTTTGAGGAGATGTGGTAGATCTTGGTAGATCTAGGGTTTTTCGTGGTTGCTTGAGCTTAAATATATAAGATCTCTTCAGTTTAGATAGTCCTAATGCTTGTTTCTACTTGATCACTAGAGA
>WJSH01002218.1:1084-12240 GCA_009757365.2 Lepidium campestre
GCTATAATCGAGAGTTTATGGGAATATGTAAGGGGCTAGATAGGGTCTAATATATCTTTTAAAAGTTTATCTCTAGATTATACTTGAATAATATATAAGCATATGGTGTACAAACTATTGAATAGGAAAATGATTATATCTAAGATCAATAAGCATATAAAAATAGAGATCATGAGAATATAGAGAATGTAATTCCAATGAAAGTGTTATAATGAGGTAAAATTTAATTGAAAATGAATATATATGGATATCGATAGTTATTAGAGTAAATTAGGTAGATATTCATGAATGAAAAAGTAATTAGGTAAGTAGCTATAGATTGTTGGACATCAAGTATCTAACTATCATGTGGACATTAAGTATATAACTATCACGTATAACCTTTATTTATTTACAGCGTTTTATGAGTAATAGCATTTATATAAAATGTAATTATTTCATAATTTTTAATTTAAATTTCGAATTAAAAACTAATAAAACATGCTTTTAATATTAATTACCAACAAATTATGTTTAAATTACAACATCATTAATCAGTTATCCGAAAACATCCATGATAAAAAGTTATACAACAAAATGAAACAGAAATACACAAGGTACTGCAACTCCACAATCACATGAATATAATCTTATCATTAGGCCAAGCTATAGTGGTACCTACTGCATCAGCTATGACTTCAACTTCAGAATTTGGTCTCCACACTCGTGCATCATCAATCTTCGAAATCTCTACCCAAACCTTGCATACAAGTAATGAACAGAGAGAGTGACGTTAAGACACAACACCAATACATAATCCTATTTTAACAAGAACCTAGTTTGAGTGAGGTACCTGATTGATTTGCTTGGCTGTTGCTTGAACAAAATCAAAAACAACAGTACAAAATAAGAAACAAAGGTATAAATCAGAGATAAAGTTTCTACTCTTATGAATATCAGATCGAGGCTTAATACAAGATACCTGAAAGAGTTTGTTCTTGTTTTTGATATTGAGATTCTTCCCTTTTACTTGAACTACACAATAGAAAACAAAGGTATACATCAGTTTTAAAAGTTTCATCTCTCTTGGATACAATATCGAAGATGTATACAAGTTTAAGTAGAATACCTGAAAGAGTTTTTCTCTATTTTTGATATTGAGTTTCTTCTCTTTTGCTTGAACTACACAATAAGAAAAACAAGTGTAAATCGGCTGAAATCACAGAAACATATACCAAATTAAAGAAACCTTTAAGCTTCAAGGAATACTTTAAAAATTCTAAACCTATTTGACATGAACTATCTCTAAATTAGTACAAATCAAGATAGTTCTACCAACAGAAACCAAAAGAAAGGAAAAAAATTGAAGAAATTTGTCACATGCGTCGAAGATTTAACGAAGAATGGTTTCGACAGAGTTAAGAGGTTGCGAGATTCGGATTCATGAAGATGATTTGTATCTAAAGTCGAGAGTCCCAAGAAGAGGATTTTGTGCTAGACCGTCTGGATTTCAAATTGAAAGTGTGATTTAGGGTTTGAAATTCCGATTTTAAGATCGAAAAATCTCAAAGAAATAAGTCAGATGTGAAATGACAAGACATTGATGAAGGATTCTCTTAGGTGGGAAAAGGATTTGGAGAAATCGATAAGAGAATAGAGAGAGAGGGAAGAACATAAATTTTAGGTATTCGATTTGGGGATTTTTGTTGGAGCCAAAAATTTACTAAGTGTCCCACCTAAGTATCTTTTTAGCGTCCACACCTTTAGATAACGTTAAGGTATATAAATTTGCTATTAAATATTACAAATCAAAATAAAAAATTTAAAGACACACAGAATTTTTAAAATATAAGTATAACATAGCGTTTACGAAAACTCAACTACTATATTAAACTCAATGATACAACAACCATATCATAAACACTAAAATCGCTATATTATTGTGCTATTAATACTTCATATTCTTGTAGTGTAGACTAACTTTGGTGGAAGTGCAACATTAAATGATTATA
Organism: Lepidium campestre; assembly: GCA_009757365.2. NCBI lineage: Eukaryota > Viridiplantae > Streptophyta > Magnoliopsida > Brassicales > Brassicaceae > Lepidium > Lepidium campestre. The sequence goes on from WJSH01002218.1 coordinate 3,076, forward strand.
TATTTGCTAAGAGGAAGAAAGGGGACAAAACATTAAATGCAGGGACAACGCAATAACATAATAACAGATAAATTATCCGCTAACGAATATATTATCTGATAAAATATATCTGACTTATACATATAATAATTGTTAACATATATTATCTGTTAACATATATAATGCGACTATTATTGTGAATTAGCCATATGTCCCAAAAATTTTGCATGAAAATATATTCAAATTTATAATATGATGAGACAAGACAGGTTATTATTGGATAAAATAACTTAGATGAACCATAACTAGATAATTATCAGATCAGTCTATTATTGATCAGCCTATTATTATGAATGAGGCATATGTCCCAAGTTTATACGTAGATGATTTTCAGGTAAAATAATAGTTATCAGTTAAATATTTCTACCGGATAAGTAAATAGTTAAAAGTTAAAAATTGTAATACATATAATACTTTTTGTTGATGGTTAATTTTTTTTTTATTATAAGATATAGTAATAGTAAAATGATAAACAATTCTAACACATATAACAACTCTTTTTGAGTTTATTTTCATGCTCCACTTGTGATCCTCGACTTAAATTTGCTCTCTTGGTTTAATGTTGGATTAGCCAATGATCACTTTTAACTGTATAAAATTCAGATTCATTATAGCACCAAATCCAAGAATTCGTATATGATACAAACAGATGACTTTCTAATATCCTTTGGACATCAGCTAGATGAAATTTTTCCCAGAGTTTCAAAATGTCCTATCCTGACTTCGATATTAAATCAGAGATTTTGAGACATAAATTGTAAACTATGTCTTTGCTTATAGGAGGTCTTGGTTGGTGATAATAAATCCACTTGGTAGACCATACATGTGTGGATTTTCCATTACCTATAAGACGAAGTAGTCTTTCTTATAATAAGGAGCGTGCATGTAAAATACTTCGCCATGCGTAGGACGGTCGAGAGCCAACCGTGATATTTAGAAAGTCCTTGTTTCGAATTGAACAATAACAGCGTTAGTTAAATATTATTTGGTACCTAAATTGGCGTAGTCAACGTAATTTGATATTTCATTTAGCTCGACGCCAAGTTCATATTTTTTTTGCCAAAATGTCAAAGTTGATATTTAAATGACCATGTTCTCGTAAAAAAACTTTAACATTTATATTAAATATCCTTATATAATAAATCACAAGTCATTTTACCAAAATCTGTCACTCTCTCTTTTTGTCACTTGGTATAAGACCCAAAAATTGACTACTTACTTTTTTTAATAGAGTAAAAAACATACCAAATAATGTAAAAAATGTTTAAAATTATTGAACGATCCCAAAACCTTTGTTTTCTCCTCCACACGATTTCCACCTTCTCCACTTCCCTATTCTCTTCTTCTCTTCAACGATGAAACCTTTGCTACAAAAAAAATTTCCGCTTATGTTATTGTGATTGATATTCCCAACACATGTTTCTTCTTGTGGATGATAAGGTAAACACCACCCTAATTTACATCAATCAACTTTTTTCTTCGAGACAGGTTTTGCTTTTACATTATCATCATTCTTAATAATTCATAAGTCAATTTTTGAAAAACTACCACTCTTTCCTTCTGAAGTGTCATTAGACCCAAAAATGGCACTTTATTTTTTTCTCTAATTATTTTTTATTTAAGAAAAATATCATAAGAAACCCTAAACATTGTTTTCTTCTCCTCACGATCACTACCTTCTCCACTTCCCTCTTCTCTTGAAACATTTTTGCTAAAAAAAATGATCTCACTTCTCTTCTTATTATGATTTTTATTCCCTACCAAAATATTTGTACTCTTCCACCATGTTGCTTGATTTTACACTAATTTCCCAAATAACACCAAACAATAGACCTATGTAAAATCAAAATTCGAATCATCTGTCATTGGGGTTCCGAAAAAAGAAAAACCAGAAGAATTCACAGTAATCAGTCTTCTTCTTGTAATGATAAGGTAAATTAGTTGTTATATAATTTTTTAAAATATTGATCGATTTAACATTTTGATGAAACCAATGATGGAGTATTTATTATGTTGGGAGTAAGTATAAAATTAATTTTGCTTATACAAGAAATCGTGAGATTCAAATATAGGTTAATTAACGAGTCCTCCTTCATTACTTTGTCTATGATATTCGTAATCAGAATGCTTCTAGATCAATTTGATAATTTCTTGACTCTTTTCTATACATATATTCAAAGTTCTAGTTATTATTCAAAGTCTAACTTTTATTTTGTTTGATTTTGTAACAGGGAAGTAGGATACAAGCTTTTGTAAAATGCTATCAAAATTTTAGAAGGGATTGAAGGAAGGAGATTAATTATTGTGTTATGATGAAGAAAATGTTGAACGCATGATCAGTTCAACTTCTCAACAATAATTAGTTGGTACTGTCACTTACCTACCTTTTCAAATGGGTCTGCCGAGCTTCTGATCCACTTAAAAATATTATGGTTATTTGATTAATTGGGTTCATGTATGTATATAGGCTCCTAACTGGGTTTCTACAAACGTTTTGTTTCTCTTTTCCATTTTATATAGTAAATCTTTCATACAAAAAATATAATAATAATAATTTAGCCCTTGCAAGGCACAATCCTTAAAACTAATCAAGCAATAATTATTCAAAATATCATAAAACTTTGAGTAATATGCCAAAATAACATCAATAAAAACCATAATTGGTCAAATGACCATGTAATAGCCAATTGACAATATTCTGCATATCTTGTATAATATATACAATTATACCCCTTTAACATTTCTACTTAATATTGTTCAATTCTTACAAAAATAACTATAAATTTTTTGTCTCTCCTCGTTCATTTTATTTACATTATATCTTTTAATAAAAAACTAATTCATATCTAAAATTTCTTTCAAAAAACATATATTTTTTTATCAACTTGGATTTTTATAGATCATAGAGAAATGTACATAGACAGAGTTCCAACTATTTATATTCTTGAAAGTAAAAGGTTACTACTATGGAGATTATGACTGAGACCCAAGAAGAATCATATGGTATGGAGGAGATATATACAACCTAAACTTGTTCGCCTAAGAATATACTAGCATACGATATCATAAGGTAAACTTGATTAAGTTAATATGTACAAAGGTACTATAGTGATGCCAATATCAGTTAAGTCTCCCCTTTTTCTTCGAAGGTGCATCTTCATTAGATAACTGGTTCTTTCTCTTTGAACATTCTTCAATCTCACGATGTGTAATAGGCTGTGAGTGGTCGATATCCATTGCTTGGCGGTACATAGTGCTTATTTTTTTTCTATGCTTTTTTTATAATATATATATAGGGACGAAAGATGCCTGATCTTGGTCAAGAGTAGACGATAACCAATGAGGTTGACCTCGGGCAAGGTAACCTTGATGGTTGTGGTGAGTCATAAAACTCTTAGCCAGGAGAGAGGCCACTTTGTTGGCCCTGAAATGGCAGAATCTAAATATGCAGTGGTAAAACAAAGATATGATTTCTAGAATCTTATGCGTCCATGTGTTAAAACTAGGCCAGGGAGTGGGAGATGTTATGGATTTATAAACATGTATGTTGTCAATATTCACCTCAATATTCTGGAAGCCCAAACGTTTAATGTCTTGAAGAGTGTCAATGAGGTGCTGAAAATCAGCAGCTAGTCGAGATGGGAGGGGTCGGTAGGCATGACGGGCGTGAAAAATAACGTTGACAACAGAGTCTCAGATAATCCACGCTCCACCGTAAAGTGAAAAGGTGTGTTGCCAAGCAACCTTTAGATTAATGCGCAGACTGCCCGAAGTTGGGGGTATTCATATGTGAGAGAGACCACGAACATGTACATCAACAAGCCGTTGTGGTGGTTTCTGGTGAATGGAATTCCATTCAAGGCCTTCATCCATTTTATGGTTTACCCTGCAAATCATCTAGTCTACCACTGAAGGTTACCATGTTACGACATTTTCAAATTGTCTACAATATACATGGTACACTAAGCCGAATACGGTTAATTAGCTGAAGATTGACCATAAGGTTGAAGAGATTTAACAAGTTAGTAGACAATGATAATGGGGAGAAACCATTTGGAGGACCAGATATCTGAGCTAAAATGAGAATTTTTCTGGCAATATCGCAGGAAAAAAACATATGGGTAATTATTTATGTGTCTACCTAACACACCGCACACATAGCATTTGTATGGATTCTATGGTCCAAAAGTCATGCTTTGACAGCCAAAGCGCCCGACCGAGCCGTCCAGAGAAAAAGTTGAATCTTTGTTGAAATTTTAAGATCCCAGATTTAGGATTTAAGTTGAGAGTCTTCGTGGAGGAGGTTCTGAGGGTACATACGTTGAATTTCCAACCAATAATCACTTTTGAGAGTATATAAACCATGATGAGTGTAACCCCAAGTCCACAAGTCAAGAATGGAGTGGTAAGGGTGGGTAGCCATAATTCGGTGGACGTCATTCAGATGGAACAAGTCAAGAAGTTTCTGGTGATTCCACCCAACAAGGATTAATAATTCAGAGACCCGAAGACAAACATTAAAATGAATATACCTGTTTATCTCGGGGCTCAAAAAAATATCGAAAACCTATTTATCAGTTCAAACATAGATGGATAAACCATCTCCAATTGATTTAAGAAAGCCTTGCTTTTATAGTTCTCGACTGTGAGTAATACTAGACCATGCATAAAAAGGACGAGAACCCAAAGTACATTGAAAGAAATCAGAATCCTTAAAATATCGAGATTTGAATACATGAGCCAGGGTGTGTGGTTTGGAGTTGGTTCCATGCCAGCTTTGCTAAGAGTGCTTGGTTAAAAGATCCCACATCCCGAAAGCCGAGTTCGCCTTGATTTTTGGGTCGACAGAAGTCACTCCAAGCCACCCAAGGAATTTTCCGTTTTTCATTGCATGAGTTCCACCAATAGTCTCTCATAGAACTAGTGATCTTCTTACATTGGTAAAAAGATAGCTTGAAGCATGACATAGCGTAGACTGGAAAGGCCATCACAGCAGCTTTCAAAAGTACCAATTTTTCTCCTAGTGATAATATTTTTGGGAACCAATTGAGCATATGCTTTTTTTATTTTTCTATTATAAAATTAAACATCATTTTCTTAGATCCATGGAAGCAGTGTGGGAGACCAGTTATTTTTCCATTCCTTGTTCGGAGAAAATGCCAAAAAGTCCTTAGCAGTATGTTTAAGATTGCCCGGAACTTTAGAACCAAACATCATAGTAGATTTGTGAAAATTAATACATTGACCAGAAGTCTCTGTGTAGACTGAAATGCTTGGATTGGATAGGCAGTCCCTCTACTTACCTTCTCTAGCAAAACCTCTTTGTTTAGGAAATCAATCTTGGCCCCAATAGTGCTAAGGAAAGGCCTACCAAAGATGAGTGGAATTTCACAATTTGGCTCCATCTAAACCACCGTGAAGTCAATGGGTATAGTGCACCTCCCAATTTTCAACGGGAAATCCACAAGCTTTCCAACCGGGACCTTGGTTGATGCATCTCCAAACGATATCAAAGTAGAATGCTCGCTCATCTTCTCTTCTCCAAGCTTCTTGACCATCTCATAAGATATGACATTAACACTAGCTCCAGACTCACACAAGGTATCATCAAGTTCAACTCGCCAAGTGCACAAGGCACAACAAAAGTACTTTGATCGCTCTCCTTAGTCTATACCTTCGGTTGGTGGTGCTGGGTTAAGATCGACTTTAGTGAGAAGAAGCTCTTCCACTTTGCTCCGGTTCTCTAGATCATCATTCACGAACTTCACTTGTTCTGGAACTCCATATAGGTTCTCTATCCTAGGTAAAGGAGCTCCTATCTCACTCATGTTAGCTTTGAATTGAGAAAACACCTTTTTTGTGCTTTAGTGAGGAATCTTTCCGGAAATGGAAGTGGAGGAACATAAGGAGGAGGAACATAAGGAGGAGGCTCGATAGCTTGCCTCTTGCTACCTTCATCCTCTCTAGGCTTTTCCTTCTTGATGTCAAGTTCTTGCTTGGTAGCCTCCTTGAGCTTGTTCTTTGACTCCTATTCCGTTCCTCTCCTTCAATCTTCTTGAATTCTTCCTTAGTGACTGCAGTAACCAGCTCGATGTTTCCTTCTCCATCCTCTACCAACACTTCCTTTCACAAAGGCGGATCTACTTTTGAAACAACAAACTGCTGCTCATAACTCTTGTGTCCAATCAGACCTCTAAGCAACCTTGCAATCTCCTTGATAGCTCTATCTATGTCTTCCTCAGTCAAGATAACATTGCAATACTCCTTAGAATTTTGCTCGGGTTTTTCAGGCAGTTTACCCGATGGCCTTTGACTCGTGGAAGTAACTTGGGCCATTTAATTTTCTAGAGACTTCACTTGTGAAGTAATGCCATTGATCCGCCCTTGAAGCTCATTGTACCCACGATCCATCTTGGTATTCACCTCCACAGACTGCCTATTCATGTCCACTTGTCCCTTGGCATGGATATCCATAAGTTAAGCAAGCATGTTCTTCACCTCCGAATCGAGAGATGGTTGAGGAGGTTTCCTTTGCTGAAACTATTGCCCTTGTTGATTTTTTCCTTGGTAAGGAGGCTTGACATAACCTTGTTGGTTGCTATAGTTCCTTTGTTGGAATTGTTACCCTTGAGGTGGCTTTGGAGGATATACTTGGTCTTGTGGATTCTCCACATTGTTACTCCTATATGAAAGATTGTTGTTTCCATAGTTTTAATTTCCATAACCTCCTTGGTAGTTTTCTTTGTTCCCAACAAAGTTCACTTCTTTTTGGACAACTTCTCCTTCATCATACCCCTATTCTTGGTGATCTTGTTGACTCATGTCACACTCACCAACGAAGTTAACAGCTTTTTTTCCCACAAGAAAGATCTTGCTGAGCTTGTCGATCTTATCACTCAACTCTTTAATCTTTTGTGCACCTATGCTCAGATTTTTTACAGTCCGGTCATAGTCTCCACCATAACAAGCATCGCTTTGGGCGAGATTTTCCACTAGTCTTTCTCCTTGGGTTGCTGTTAGATTAACAAAGCACCCATTGCTAGCAGTATCTAGCGCTCTTCTCATGGTCTCATTCACTCCACGGTAGAAAATCCTCAAAAGACTCTCTCTTGACACTCCATGACGAGGGCAGCTTCTAGTGTATTCTTTAACCGTTCCAAACCCTCATGTAGACTCTCTTGAGCTCCTTGCTTGAAGCTTGTGATATCATTGCAGAGTTTAGCTGTCTTTTGCTTGGGGAATAACTTGGTGATGAACTCTCTCTTGTAATTCTCCCAAGTAGACACAAGATGGGAGGCTATGTTCTTCTCTCATTGAGAAGCAATATTCCCCAAAGAGAAAGGGAATAGTATCATCTTGATTGAATCCTCCGAAACTCTGTTGATTCTCACAGTCCTACAAAGCCGCTCGAATTGATCCAAGTGATCAAGAGCATCCTCCAATAGCAAACCATTGTACATATGGTTCTGCACCATGTTGATCAAACTAGACTTCACCTCAAAGTTATGAGTATTGATTGGGGGAGTAGGAATCTCAATTCTAGCCTCTCTCATGTATAGCTCATCAAAAGCCCCTATAAGTCGCTCTATCGGGTTTTGAGGGGGAGGAGGTGGAGGCGGATAATGTAGTCCTTCATCTGTATTGCCATGATCATCTACATGGGTGTCTTCCCCATGAAGCACCTCTGGTGGATCAGTCCCTAAATTCACCATTCCTAGCCGAATCAAGTGATACTCTCTTTCCTTAGCTCTTCTTTCCCTTGCTACTCGCCTACACTCTTTCTCAAGCTGATTGAAATCCAAATCACTATCAACAACTTGCCTTTGGTGACTTCGAAGTTGCATGCACTTTAATCAAGAGCAAAACAAAAAAGGAAAACTGTTAGTAACAAAGAAAAACAAAATCTTTAATCGCAAATCTATCCACATCTTAAAGGCTAATTGGTTAAACTCCCCGGAAACAACGCCAATTTGATGTTCGCTTTTTCAAATACACAAATAAATATAACAAGTACGAACAATCATGACATTGAAGTACTTGAGGTTCGAATCCACATATAGCTTAGAATTCACACGATGAGATTCCAAGGAATCGACTTGAGCTAAAGAAGATAATAGATTGGTTTTGTAACAACTTAATAAAAAGAAAGATAGCTAACAGAGCAAGAATAAATGGTTTAAAAGCAATGGATCTAAGGATATGCAATCGATCTAGAGGGTAACAAACAACTCAAAGATGCTAAGGTTTTCAACAAAAGAAGAACCATCCTAGGGCATGAGACTCATTCAATCTAGATCAACCCACTCTCATGACATTGACCCCTATGTAATCAATGGGTTAAGCTAAACTCTCATTTGCTCTCCTACAGTCACAAGCATTAGCAAACAAGCTCACAAATACCACTTTCCACCTTACCATCAACTCTCATTGGCTAGGGAATGAAAGCCCCCAAAAAGACTCTTTCATGACTTTCATTGAACACTTCTCGGGCGATATCTTTCCCACCATCAAGGTTACTAGTTAATCAAGCTAAACCTAGCATTAAGAATATCTTAAGTGGAAGATCTACAGATCTAACAACCTTAGTAACAAGAATCATTCATTAAACCCCTAGATCCACCTATACCCTTCAACCCATTAAGAGACTACTCACACATACTTGAGCGAATCTCAACACAAACAACAAACAAATTCATGATGAAAAGTGAAAAGAGGAAAGGATTAAGAAGAAACTCATTTTGATTAATGAAACATAATGATGCTTATAAATTCATCCAAAAATCTTCAAAGTTCTTCCTCAAAGCTCAAATCTTTCAAACAAATATCCAAAGGATAAAGATTTAAAAGACTACTCAAAAGAAAAATATTTCTTGGTTTTTCCTAAAATCCATAGGGTTAAGAATATTTATACTGGAGCAAAAACCCTAAAAATGAAATGTTTTGGCCTTCAACGGCCAAGGACCGGTCGGTCCAGTCTTGGGATTGATCGGTCTTGGTCTCGGTCCGACCGGACTAGGAGGCAAACTGCTCCACATGCAACGGTGCTGGACCGGTCTTGGTTTTGGTCCGGCCGGTTGTGATTCACTCTCGGTCGGTCATGATTTGGGTCCGACTGGGCCGAGACGC
>WJSH01002218.1:12303-40153 GCA_009757365.2 Lepidium campestre
AAGGTAACGGTGCCCGACTGGTCTTCCTTTGCTCTGGGGCGGTCCTTCCTTGCTCTGGGGCGGTCTTCTCTTCAAACTTCCTCTTTCTTCATTTTCATTTAACTTCAAAACTTTAACCTTCACTCCTTTCCTTAATGTTCATCCTCCATTTTTTTCCTCTAATGTACCTTAGTCCATCTCCTTAATCTTTGATCCCCATTCCACCTAAATAAGACTCAAAAAGACAAAAGATGCGACTCTCTAGTTCTAGGACTCTAAAACATGAAATGAATGCAAAACTACACTAGAATGGGTTAACATGAGACCTAAATGATGTGAAATGAATTAGAATATGCATGATAATGAAGCTAAATATGATGTATATCAACCATCAAAATTGTTGTTTCAATAGATAAATCTGCAGAACTATCTACAAAGTCACGATCTTTCCTTTTAGCTTCTCCTTAGTCCTCTGTCATTAGGGAGAAGGGAGAGAAGGAACTACCAGGCTCCTCAGAGGATATAATTCGTGAATGAGTAGTATCATGTTGATATATACGTTTCTTTTTGCGAAGGGAGTATATTTGAATGTCTTGGGAGGATGTACCTTTGTTAAAGTCTTGAGAGCTCAAGGACATAAGTAAAATAGGTCAAGTTTGTGGGGAGAAAATACCCTGGGTCATCACACCCGAGATATGGTGATCAATTTATGGTTGGGACTTAGAAGACAAGGAGTGATTTGTGACCAGGATGTGATGAATACATTAAAGGGTCATCAACTGCAGAGAATCAACACTTCAGAAACGGTTGTCATGGAGTAAAAGTGAGAGAGATTTAAGTATCTCCATATTATCAGTTCGCTGAGTTAGATCTGTAGTACTATTAAGCAAATCCTTGATTTGAGAGAGAGGGTGTATGGGAGGAGTGGAATAAAAGTTCACGGTTAGTATGTGTAGATTTTGAAACTTTAGAAATCCCAGTAGGAGGAACAAGGGTTGAGCTCGTAGTGGATACTCGTGGCTTTTTCATGTTCTGGGGATTAACATCACAATGAGCCATGGCATGGATAAGTATAAAAAAATGGTTGCATTACCGACAAACACGTTCAAACTCAATACCAATGGTAAACAAATTGCCATTCGGCAGCCAGATCCTACGAGATTTGCATATGGGGTTTCTAGTGTCGAATAAGATCTTAATTCGAACATAGTTGGTAACATGAGATCGATCTTCATCAGGCAAAATTTCTTGAACATGTCCGAAGGAACTGGCTATAACAGAAAGAGTATCACGTTTGAAGAAGTTAAAGGGTATATTCCAAATTCTAATCCAGATTGGAACAAACCAAAGAAATGTTTTAGTTGGGTTCCTATCCAACGATCAAGAATCAAACCCCATTCATCATATGTCCAGAAATCAGCTGTAAGAATAGATTACAAATTTTCCTCGGATTGAAATAAGAATTAAAGAGTTTCATTAGACAAAGCGATACCTTCGATTTTATCTTGTAGGCGCAAAATTCGTGGCATTTTGAGGATTAACTTTGCTAAATTTTTTTGAGCTGGATTCAAAAGACGTCCCATTAGACTTAGTTGATTGCGCTGAGAGGAGGAATAATCACCACTAGCTGGGAGATCGATGATTGGTATTTCATCTTCTTTGATCGCCATCTTCCCAAAAGCGTTATATTCTATTTGATATAGAATGTTTATTTTCTTTAAAAACCCTAAACCTTAAATTGTAAACTCTAAGTTATAGATCATAAACCATCTATATCTTCCTACTCCTCCTTCTCCTTTTCCTCCTTATCTCTTTCATATCCTCATTCCCCCTTCTTCTTCTCTTCCTCTTCCTATTCCTTTTTTTTCCTTCTTCTCCTTCTCTCATTCCTTCTATAACATATGGTGTAGTTCTTCTATTTGTATTGAGGTGCGGTACAAGTGTGATTTTAATTATAAAGCTGGATAAAAATGACGATTGGTGAAACTATAAAAATGCGGGATAAAAAACTATGATTGGAAAAGCAGAATAGTATTTTGGATAATATTGTAAATAAAAATTATTATAATGAATCTATTCTATTAATTATTAAGAGAATTTAAAAACTGAATAATTTAAATAAACAAAATTAATTTCAACGACTTTGATTTACTTCTATTATGACTAAAACAACAAGACAAAAATGATTAAATGGTATATGGAAAACTTATAAAATATTTACGTATAAATAAACTAATTTATATGAACTCTTGACTATTTAAACTAAATTTGAAAGATTTGTTTCTTTAAAAATAATTGATTTTGTAAAAAAATATTTAACATCTTATTTTTAACTTTTCAATACTTCATATCATTTTTCTCTCTCTTACACCTAATAATTCAACATCCAATACATTTTTACACACAATAATTTTGTTTGATAAACTTGAATATTTTACTTCACTGTTTTTTCTTCTATATCATTTTCTTTTACGTTTTAGATCATCTCCAATAAAATAATGTAAGATTTTGAAAAAATCATGTTAATTGGATATTGATGTGAAACTTTAATGGAAGAGCTTGAAATTGAGATGTATTACATTTCTTTCATTAATTATAATTAGAACAAATCATATGTTGTTATTAACATACATATATAGAAAATATTTCACATTATATATGTACAAATTTTCGATTGATAATATATAAAATGAAATTTACACTAATAAGTTAATCTTGTTACTTGTTAATATTTCTATAAACTATCTAATGTATTTCTATGTTGTAGTATTATTTTTGGAAATTCAATAAGATGCATAGTTTTATTTTAGTTTTCTTAGGCCATCTCCAACCTAACACTAAACCACTATTTTAGTATCAAATTTACAGTTTTTTCTCTTTTATGGGACACTAAATTTTGCAATAAAATAGTGTAATTCTTTTTTTTTTTTTGCTACAGTGTTACACTATGGCTTCAAATGGTGAATGCAAATATAAAAATACATATTATGCAGATATGCAGAACATATGCAAATCATACAGATCATGCAGATCATTCAAATTATGCAGATCATGCAGAACATATGCAAATCACACAGATCATGCAGAACATACAAAATAAAAGCTAAAATAAAATATTTTTATTTTTCATATATTTATCAAAAATAAAATATGCTTAAATATAAATTCAAAACTAATATAAAATTATTCGAATTAAAGAATTATAAATAAAATCTAAAAAGAATTTTTTTATTATTGATAAAATTAATATTATTTTAATTAAACATACGATTTGACTTATCATAATTATTTTAATTTCAAAATAATAATATTTTAAAAAGAAATGATCTAATGAAGTATTTATATCTAGATTAGTTAAGTAAAAAAAAGAAGAAAAATTATGCAGATAGGGGCGTCCGCTAGAGAAAAGTGCATGTCCTTTAAGTTGCAGATTTTTCCTTTTTCTTTTTTGCAGATAAAATAATATTTAATTAATTATTTTCTCTTGCAAATAAAGTGTGTGATTGAGAATTAAAATTGCAGATGAGCCCATCTGCATTTACTTTGCGCATAGACTACCAACCGTTCAAACTAGTCCTGGGCATTCGGTTCTTCGGTTTGGTTTGGTTTGGTTTGGTTCTTTTGGTTCCGAAAATGTGGTAACCAATTGGTGCTTATTAAAATTTGGTTTGGTTCGGTTCCGGTTCCAGTTTTTTCGGTTCTAAAAATTTGGTAACCAATGGGTACCTATTAAAATTTGGTTCTAGTTTTGGTTCGGATACCTCTATCTAGTTTAAATTTAAAAAAAAATCTTAAAAAAACCATACATTAATCATAATAAAATGAAGATTTTAGTTTTTTTTTATAGTAATTTTGATTCAAAATGACTAACAAATTTGGATTTATAGTTATAATTTTGAAGATTTAAATTATTAAATTATATAGAAATAATTATGTTAAAATAAATAATTATATTTTGGTTCTTTCGGGTAACTATTCGGTTCTCGGTTCGGTTTCGATAAGATAACTAAAATATTGTGTGAAATTTTGTTGGTCATATGAAGATCTTTGGTCTTCACTTTGAAAGTATTCTTCATGAGATTGATCTCCTCGACAATGAGACGCTTGATATTGAGAGCTCTCACCATCTTCTTGTTTTGTTTGTGCTCTCGTTTTCAAAGAAATTTCTCTTTCATTTGCAAAACACGCACGAGCTGCTGGATCATTAATAGAACAGAAATCCAAAAATAATATTTTATTCCCTTATTTCATTTTTGCTAGCTCGATTCTTTCTTTGAATTTTATTTCTTTTGGAAGTGTCTTTGGTAATAGCTTTGATAACTTTGTCATTTTGCTCCATCAATTGTTTTAGGTTTATTTTCGCTTTTTTTATTTATAAAAAACCTAGAGGTCTTTAAGATGAATGAAAAGTGGTTTATTCAATATCCATATTTAGATCAATTGAATTCATACGGGGAGATGACAATGACTCAATATTAATCGAAAATGATGCAGTTGAAATAAAATTCCGATTTTCTTCATGGAATGTAAAATGTGACTGGAAACATGTTTAGTGAGTTGTTGCGTTGAGTTAGCGCTGCATGAAGATAGTGAGGGCTTTGTAATTTTAAGTATTTTTTTCAACTCATTCACACGTGTGCTTTGTATAAATAACTTCCCTGCATTATAACACTGAGAAATATTATTAGTTTTTTACTTTTCCCAAATATTTCAACGTTAAAGACATTTACTAGTTTAAATTAAAACTACAAACTGTATACATTTTTTTGGTTCAAACTGAAAACTACGATCTTTAATAACAAACAAATTAATATGTGTGATGTAGTTTACGTCTTATGTCATTTCTAAATATTATATTCAATTTAAAAAATCTTAAAACACTAATTATTATTGAAGCAATGACACATATTAACCAATCAAACACATTGCACTAGCAATCAAACACATTGCCATAATTCAGTAAAACACAACATAAAAATCACAATATAATTTTAAAACATAAACTTAATCAACAACAATACAAATTTAATCAAATATAATTAAAATATTAAAACATTAAATTACAAAAATTATACCAAACAAGCTTAAAAACTAGATGCAACTACGTAAAACATAATATATAGACTTAAACAATAATCTAATTATTAGGAAAATAATTCCGGTTCTGAATATATTGAGAGTCCTCACCACCTTCTTGATTTGTTTGTGCGCTCATTTTCAAAAAAATTTCTCTTTCATTTGCAATGCACGCACGAACTGCTGGATCAGTAATAGAACACAAATCGAAAAATAATATTTTATTCTCTTATTTTATTTTTGCTTACTCGGTCTTCTGTCTTTGAATTTCATTTCTTTTGGAAGTGCCTTTGGTAATAACTTTGATAAGTTTGTCATTTTGCTCCATCAATTGTTTAAATTGTTATTCTCATTGTAGTTTATTTTCGCTTTTTTAAACCCATAGGTCTTTGAGATGATTGAAAAGTAGTTTCTTCATTATCCATATTTAGATCAATTGAATTCATACCGGGAGATGGTGATGACCTTATATCAATCAAAAATGATGGAGTTGAAGTAAAATCCCGATCTTCTTCATGGAATTTAAAATGTGACTGGAAACACGTTTGGTTAGTTGTTGCGTTGAGTCAGCGCTGCATGAAGCTGGTGAAGGCTTTGTAATTTTAAGTGTTTTTTTTTCAACTCATTTACAAGTGTGCTTTGTATAAATAACTTCCCTGCATTATAACGCTGGAAAATGGAGAGTTTGAGAGTTGAGAGGCTGTTGTAATTTTAAGTTTTTTTTACACATTATTTATTTAATTAAATTTTAACGTTAGGATTTGGAAAGTGAATGAGTCTGTTTTTCTTCCCCTTTTGATAATGTTATAAATTTCCAGAATGCTTTTTTGTTATTATCTTCGAGAATGCTTTTATTCTTTTTGGTTTTTAGTCAAAAGAAGTAATTTTTCCTTGATAAAAGAAGAAGAAGTAACTTTTCAAAACATAAATATATTGAATAAAATTTTAAAATTTGATTGAATAAATCTAATTCAAAATTTAAATTAAATTTTATTGATGATTTGTTTTATGCAAAGTTCTCTATAAATATCAATTTCATCTCTCTTATTCTTTAATTTTCTAGTAATATTAATTTAATCAATTTCTCCTATTCTCTACAAAATTCTCTATAAATATCAAATAAATTTTATTTCAAGCTACATTATTTTCATAGGTATGACCCTTGTTCGGAATTTCACTAGGCGCTAGTTCACCTAGCGATTTTTTTTATAAAACGAGAATTAATCATAGAATACACGAGGACTAGTTTTTTTATTTTATTTTATTGTATTTAGACATATTTATAATCCATAGAACATCAAAAATATATTATTTTAACTTCATATACATGTATTAAGATTCATAGAAATTAGATCCAACCAAAAAAAATTCATAGAAATTAGATTATAGATAAATTAATATTTCTTCCCATACACATCTATTCAAAATACACAAACTAATATTCACTCGAAAGGATACACAAAAAATAATTTCCACCTATGGGATACACACAAAATTAGATTGTCTTGATCTTAAGAGTACAAAAAATAATTGTCAATTTCCATCATTTTCATCTTCAAAGATCAAGTAATCACCATGTAGTGGATAGATGTGTTAGAAGTTAGATCTTGTATTTTAAACCTGGAAACAAAAATAAAAACCATTAGTTTGAAACAAACCTTAAACTAAAAAAAACAAAACCAAAGACAAAAACAGAGAACATAGATTCGTAAAAGAGAGATGAAATAGTTTCATAACAACTAAAAAAGGGGAAAGAGAACAAACTAACCTTACTAAGAAGGTTGTGTGTCATGAAATACATGAATTTCTTGATACTCATCAGGTTCAAATTCAATGTGCACAACAACTTCTTCTTCAGATTCAAAATCATCATCATAGATTGGGTGAACTTTTATCTTTATTTTTATTGCTTAAATCACCATTTTTAAGAGATTCTTACCTTGAATTTTGCAAAATAAAAGAAGGTAGATGATGGATGAACTTGATTCAGTTTGATCTCTCAATTTCTGCTCTTGAATTGAAGTAGAACAATCAAATTTAGGGTTTCTAAAAATCTCCAAATTGGATTTCTCTCTCGACTCTCGACTAAAGTGAGGCTTTTATGAGTTGGGCCTTACTGAGTAAAATTTTAATCGTCGATTTGTGAACTTCAACAGTTTAGGCGGAGAATAGGTGGTGGAGCGCGTTATGATGTCGATCATCACTTAATCGCCATGGTGAGTGTCTATTGCACGTGTTTTCGGCTGATTACGCGTCTCCACGGCCGATTTTTTAAACACTTTACATAATTACATACAAAAATCAGTAAATATTGGTGAAGTTTTTGAAGCATATGAATAAATGAAAAATGAAGTGTTGGATAAATCTTTGTTTTTTGTTTTTGTTTTATCTGTTTGTTTTTAGATTTTTAGTTGTAATAACTTATTTTTAATTTTAATTCTAGCTATTTTAATTTCTAAAAAATTATTATGTAATTTTTTTTAAAACAAATGTAAAATAGTTTGGATCTCAGCTCTTGTAACTTTTAGCTCTCAGCTTGCAACTCACAACTTTTAGCTCTCAACTCTCAACTTCCGCTTCAGCAGCTTCCAGCTACAATTTTTACTCAGTTTTTCCAATCACGCTTTTAGTATTGTTGATATTAGAAAATTTCTCAATACCTTTAAGGATGACCCAAACATGATCGAATTCGAATCCTCTTTTGAAATTGATATCTTGTGTTAATACCATTTTTGTTTGGTTCAACTGATTACGTTTTAACAAGAAAATAAGTTAGTAAGTCTAATTAAAAAATGTTAAAATTGTAAAACTGAATAAGTATGTAAAAATGTATGTAAGTAAATATAAAGATTTACATATAATTTCAATATAATTATTAGTAAACATATAAAATATAAATTATTATTTGAAGTGTCTAAAATGTAAATAAACTAGTTAAGATAAAGTAAAAAAAAATATTTACAATATCTTGTTAGGAAGTACAACTACGATTTTTATTTCAAATTTGGTTAACACATCCTCTTAGCTTGGAGACTGCAAAAAGAATTGTTTTCATTCGAGATTGTAAAGACCATCTTGGTCTTGGTTGATGACTAAACATATCAGATTTTTGATATTTGGTTCAACTCTTGCCCAAAATTGATCTTCTGATTAGTTTATTCCTATGATCGGATTTTGAGAAACATCAAGATATCTTCTCAAAATGCATATCTTCTTCGATAGAATACGATAAAGAACGACTCATTTTTAGAAGATGATTTGGTGGTAAGAAATTGAGTTTAAAATGTCTAATCATTCAAAGAATAGTCAAATCAAACCCAAGACTGATGGAAAATTACGTCAGAAAAATATTGGAAAAAACATTTTCCAACGGTTTCCAGAGAGAAATACGACATTGGAACGAGATTATCGGGAATGGTAATATGTCAGTTGTCGTCAAAAATTTATGGCGGTTTCTAACGGAAAGTAAGTCATAAATACCTATCAAAAACCCTCAGAAAATACTGGCGTTGGAACCTATTGAAAAAAAAATCCCGTCAAAACCCGTTTGAAACATGCTATTATTGAAAACCGTGGTAAAGTATTTCATCGTAAACCATTGGAAATTTCCAAAATAAAAATGTAATTTTATGGAGGTGGTTGTGATTGTGATGGACCAGCTGATACACCCGGGAAATTAATGAAATCTCGGAATTTTGCAAGCTCTTCCGCCTTTGAGCCTAATGCGAGTATCTTGTTCTTCGCTTTTTGCTCGAAGACGATGCAACTCCTCTCGTTTGCTCTGTGCGAGTGACATGACTTGAGTTATGGTGAAAGTAGATGATGAACTATCAGAGGAAGCAAGATTCTCGAGGCTGTAACGTCGGCCTTTCTCACAAAGAGTTTCCTACAAAACATATTTAAAAAAGCATTACATTTTTTCAGAATAATTAATAAATTATAAATTTTTAATTAAATAATTTAATACTTCTAAAACCATGCGGTTGATTTCTTCCCGAGATAAATCATTAGAAGGACTCAACCCATCTTGTGTTAGCTGAGTTAGTCGTTCTTCCTTCATCCTCTTAACTTTCTCGATGAATTTGAGCAATTTCTTGTCTTTTATTTTATTGTCCATCTTGGAGATGTGGGTATTGGCCATAAATTCGAGAAAGTCAGGTTCCACACCTCGTTTAATGCCCTAAAAAATACATAACACCAAAAATTATTAAAGTGAAATAAAATGTAAAAAAAAATACAACTTACTAATATCTGTGAATGAAGTTCAAAAGTCTGGGCTCCCGCGTTCTGGGTTGCGACCCCAAGACCGCCCCGATTGTTTTGCCGGTTTTTAGAGTTCGTAGCAGTGGTATTTTTTGTAAACTTGTGACTCCAATATTCAATGAACTCCTTCCAATAATTTTTATCGCAATTTGACGGAGGCTTTTCTGATCCGTCAACCCACTTCTGCTTCCACTCGTGGAACGTGTTGGCGTAGGACTCCACGCAATGCTTGTCGAATTGTTCTTGGAC
The DNA here is from genome assembly GCA_009757365.2 of Lepidium campestre. NCBI lineage: Eukaryota > Viridiplantae > Streptophyta > Magnoliopsida > Brassicales > Brassicaceae > Lepidium > Lepidium campestre. The sequence goes on from WJSH01002218.1 coordinate 21,871, forward strand.
TTTCAGAGTGTACTCGACATCCCAATTAAATCTTGCTGAAAATATTTTGTTAGTAAGAAAACATAGAATTGATAATTAAAAGAAATAAGAAAGTTAGAAAATTACCATAAACGATTTAAACCAAGACTCATGCAGCTCACTCCGAATATCTTTGTATTTTGGGTAAGCAAATGGTAGTTGCATGAGAATCATACTATAACAAAACCTGAAAAATAAATGGTTAGAAGTAGAAAATATAAATAATTGAAATTCATATAAATTAATAAACTTACTAAATAGCTCCATTTTCGAATTTCGGATGGAGGCATTTAATGTGACCACATTATCCTTCATCAGGAGCTGCTCAATAGAAAGAGTAGACAACCGAAATATGGGTACTGGACCAACTTTATTGTTTCATGGCATATGAAGAGATTTTCTATGGCAAATATCAGGTAAATCTAATCTAGATTTCAAATTGTCTTTCGTTTTTCCCTTCACATTAAAAAGAGTGTTGATGATATTCTCAAAAACATTATTCACAATATGCATGACATCTAGACAGTTACAAAAAAGGTGGTTCTTCCCATAAGGCAACTCCAGAATATACTTTTGTTATGCTAATTGTGATACTCCCCAACACCATCAACCGGAAAAAAACCATTACCACCACATATAACCGTCTCTTCTGCACCAAAGTCTCTAAAATACGTTAATAGATAATCACCATCTAGTTATAGAGGTGGACCATTAAAGATTTCTGATTTTTCCTAAACAGTGTTGTGCTTCGTCGGTATAGATGATCCATAGGAAGAAATTGTCGATGATAATCAAACCAAGAGGACTTTCGTTCATTTTTCAACTGAAATGCATTAGTGTTGTCTTGACAATACGGACAAGATAATCTACCATGTGTCGTCCATCTAGATAACATCCCATAAGCAGTGAAATCACTAATAGTCCACATAAGAACAACTTTCATCTTGAAATTTTCCGCACAAGAAACATCAAACGCTTCAACACCACTATCCTATAACTGATTCAACTCGTAAATCAATGGCTGCAAAAATACATCAAGTGATCTTGAATAATCTGGTCCATGAACAAGTACTGTCAAGAATAAGAACTCTGACTTCATACACAACGATGATGGCAAATTATACTGTGTAACGATCACATGCCAAACTGAATACTGTTTCCCATGGTTCTCAAAATGATTAAAGTCATGTGCATAACCCAAGTTATATGTTCCTTCTTTCATATGCAAAATGAGGTTAAATTGATTGAAAATGTTTCCGTACTTTAACATTTGAAGGATGTACAATCTCGCCTTGTGAATTATGTTTTGCATGCCATCCTCTTGTATAAGACCCGTAATCTATCTCCAGTTTCTTGAAACCTAGGTTTAATACAAAAATGACATCAATACACACACATATCATCTGGTATGGTAATCCGAGCCCAACAACCAATACATGGATCTCACAGTATGAAGTAGGTGCACTTTCTTCGGGCATAATATTCTTTATCAAATCAGTTATCGCATCAACACATGTACATCTCTCATCTAAATTGAAATTAGTATTGATATTCATAAACCTAGTTGCAGTCGATAATAGAGTAACGTCATCGCTACACCTACTATCTAAAGGCTTTTCTACATCCAACATATCGTAAAATCTTCTTGCGTCGAGGTTTGGTTCTTCCTCTTTGTTTTGTTTCCTCATTAAAGGATAGAATATTTTCTCCAAATGCATCATTAACCATCTGAAATGTACCGACATTGTTTTCTTCATGGATAGTTGATTTTACACCTAAATCAGCTTCATTAAGTTCTTTGGGTTACAAATTACAGGCTTGTGAACCACCTAAATATGAGAAAACTTGTTGTCATACATCCAAATTTCTCTAGAAAGATTGTGCAAATTAGGAGAGAGAAACATAACATTAAATATTTTTCGGTGCACATTTAATGTGAGATACTAAAATTATAGATGTTGATGCATGAATTATTCGTATAATATCTCGGGTGACATGTAGTTAATATATAAATAGATATATATACTAAATTAAATAGGTATAAAATAGCTAACATAGTTGATATCACATATAATGCAATGGTTATACCGTTAACAATCGACAAAAATAAAAGATATCGATTTTAACGTCTTTGATAATTCAAATATGTCTTGAGTGATGAATTTGGAAGTATTAGTTATCCGTCTAACATCTGGTAGTTCAAGTAAAAAAAAATTAAATAGAAAAATATAGTCCACTAAACAAGTAAATAAGTTATAAGCTTGCTACTTCTAGTTCTACTTCTTGGTTATTGGATACTGGTTGTGGTGCTCATATTTGTACAAATATGCAGGGGCTAAGCAACAGTAGAACTTTGAAGAAAGGAAAAGTGGACCTATGTGTGGGAAATGGAGCAAGAGTTGCTGCATTAGCTGTAGAAACATTTCACTTGTCTTTCCCTTCGGGCTTGGTTTCAGAACTTAATAAATGCTACTATGTTCCTACTATAAGCAGAAATATTATTTCTATTCCTTGTTTGGATTTAGAAGGATTTCATTTTGCGATTAAAGACAAGTGTTGTTCATTTGATCGCAGTGACGTCTTTTATGGTAGTAGTTCATTGGAGAATTAACTTTATATTTTAAACCAAAGTGTGCCTATCTATAACATTAATACAAAAAGATTTAAGTCAAATGACACAAATCAAACTTACCTTTGGCATTGTTGTTTGGGCCATATAAATGAGACACGTATTCAAAAGCTTCATAGTGATGGACTTTTAAACTCATTTGATTTTGAATCATTTGAAAAATGTGAGTCTTGTTTATTAGGAAAAATGATGAAAGCTCGTTTTACAGGTCATTGAAAGAGCCAAAGACTTGTAGGAACTTATACATACAGATGTTTGTGGACCAATGAGTATAAATGCCAGAGGAAAGTACTCGTACTTCATCACGTTTACGGACGACTATAGTAGATATGATTATGTTTATTTGATGAAACATAAATCTGAATCTTTTGAAAAGTTCAAAGAGTTTCAGAATGAAGTAGAAAATCAGCTTGGCAAGAAAATCAAAACACTTCGATCTGATCGAGGTGGAGAATATTTGAGCCAAACTTTTAGAGATCATCTAAGAGAATGTAGAATTATTTCACAACTTACTCCACCAGGAACTCCACAATTAAATGGTGTATCCGAGAGGAGAAATCAAACTCTATTAGATATGGTTCGATCAATGATGAGTCAAACAGATCTTCCATTGTCCTTTTGGGGATATGCTCTAGAAACGTCTGCGTTTACGCTCAATAGATGTCCATCAAAATCAGCGGAAAAGACACCATATGAGATGTGGACTGGAAAGGTTCCAAACTTGTCTTTTCTGAAAATTTGGGGTTGTGAAGCTTATGTTAAACGTTTCTTTTCTGATAAGCTTGGACCCAAATCTGATAAGTGCCACTTTGTTGGTTATCCTAAAGAAACCAAAGGTTATTATTTCTACAACCCTTCAGAAAACAAAGTGTTTGTTGCTCGAAATGGTGTTTTTCTTGAAAGAGAATTTCTTTCGAAGAGAAATAGTGGGAGTAAAGTACAACTCAAAGAAGTTCGAAAAACACATGAGATTTCTCTGAATCATGAAGAAGAAAATCAACTAGATCTATGAAGAGTTGTAGAAGAATCTAGACTTGTGGAACCTGATGTGCGTAGGTCCGAAAGGATTCGTCACGAACCTAATAGATATGGTGTACGGGTGACAGATTATGATCTGTTACTTATAGAGAGTGATGAACCTACGTCTTTTGAGGAAGCGATGATGGGCCCCGATTCCAAAAAATGGCTAGAAGCCAGTGGATCTGAAATGGACTCCATGTATGTGAACAAAGTATGGACTTTGGTGGATTTACCTGATGGTGCTAAAGCCATTGAGTGTAAATGGATTTTCAAGAAGAAAACCGACATGCATGGTAATGTACAGATTTATAAAAGCTAGATTGGTGGCTAAAGGTTACAAGCAGATTCATGGTATTGACTATGATGAAACCTACTCCCCAGTCGCAATGCTTAAGTCCATTCAGATTCTCTTAACAACTGCCGATTATTATGATTATGAGATTTGGCAACTAGATGTGAAAGCAGCTTTCCTTAATGGAATTCTGGAAGTGGATGTGTAAATGACACAACTTGAAGGTTTCACATCTCCTGAAAATGCTGGGAAGGTATGAAAACTTCAACGCTCAATTTATGGCTTGAAGCAAGCATCTCGGAGTTGGAATCTTCGTTTCAATGAAGCTGTCAAAGCATGTGATTTTGTTAGAAAAGAAGAAGAACCGTGCGTTTATAAGAAGACTAGTGGGAGCGCAATTATTTTCTTAGTGTTGTATGTAGATGACATACTACTCATTGGAAATGATATCCCTTTGCTTCAGTCCGTAAAGACTTGGCTAGGAAGTTGTTTCTCAATGAAAGACATGGGAGAAGCCTCTTATATTCTTGGAATAAGAATCGCTATAGATAGATTAAACAAGCTTATTGGACTATGTCAAGATACTTATATAGATAAGGTCTTGCACAGGTTTAATATGCAGGATTCTAAGAAAGGTTTTCTACCAATGTCTCATGGTGTAACTCTCAGCAAAACGCAGTGTCCTTTGACACATGATGAGAGGGAACGCATGAGTAGAATCCCATATGCTTCCGTTATAGGATCTATTATATACGGCATGCTCTGTACTCGTCCAGATGTTGCGTGTACTTTAAGCATGACAAGTAGATATCAACAAGATCCAGGTGAGAGTCACTAGACTGCAGTCAAGAACATCCTTAAGTATTTAAGATACACTAAGGATAAATTCTTGGTTTATGGAGGAAGTGATGAGCTTGTTGTGAGTGGTTACACTGATGCCAGTTTTCAGACTGGGAAGGATGATTTTCGATCACAATCTGGATTTATCTTTTGTCTTAATGGAGGCGCAGTGAGTTGGAAAAGTTCCGAGCAAAGCACTGTGACAGATTCTTCAACCGAAGCTGAATACATTGCTGCTTCTGAAGCAGCAAAAGAAGCTGTTTGGAATAAAAAGTTCATTGCTGAACTAGGTGTGGTTCCTAGTATCTATGGTCCTATTGATCTCTATTGTGATAACAATGGAGCCATCGCTCAAGCGAAAGAACCTAGATCACACCAGAAATCCAAGCACATAGAAAGACGATATCACCTCATTCGTGAGATTATTGATAGAGGTGAAGTAAAGATTAGCAAAGTCTCAACAGATACAAATGTTGCTGATCCGTTGACCAAACCTCTTTCACGATCTAAGCATGACAGCCATACTGCTGCTATAGGCGTTAGATTTTTTAAGATGTGATCTTGTGTTAAGTGGAAGATCAAGTTATTTTATAATATGTTGTTCATGTTTAAACACGTTTATTTGTATTTTTTTAAATTAATGAAATTTGTTTCACACTTATTTAAATGTGAGTTAAAATTAATAAAAGTTCCAAAATGATTTTATCATTCTTATAGATCATCAAGTACGTGACTTGATCATGAAACTCTATAAGTGGTAAATGATAAATTATTAGAGTCCCTAGTCATGGTTATTAACACGGGACATTAATAATGGTTAGTGACTAGTATGTGAGGTGACTGATGACTAAGTTTCATGTAGTCATTTGATATGTTGTATCAAAGTCAATAACATAGATATATGTTAGAGAACATAGTATTGGACAGACCTGCTATGAGATCTCTACAAGATTGTTTTATGAGTGTCATAAGAGATTCTCATTACGACTATAAAGTGTAATCCTTTAACCTGAGTTCATTATGGTTTCTTGCTTATGGATTGATTCACTTTTTGATCTTATCAAACGTTAACCGTAAATGGTGATTATAAAGGTACTGATTGGGTGTGCCATGAATTTGTAAAGTAACCAACTATAGTTGGAACAAGATGGGATTTGTTCCTCCTATATAACAGGAGATATATATCTTTTGGCCTATCGATAAATTGATACTGAAAAATGCATGGCCGTGCTCAAACGAGGTGAATGTCAATCGTTTGTTTCTTCAGTATATACTAGAGTTCGATAAAAGAGATCTAGCTTGATAACGATGACACTAATTCTTGCCTTATGCTAAGATCGAGATATGGAAGCAAAGGGATTATGGGAATTGATGATTCCAGTACAAGTGGGAGATTTTTGGGAATGTCCTGAAATTATTTGTACTTTCTTTTACGAAATCGTATAGTAAAGTATTCGTTATTGTATAATATAAGGTGGTTATAATGTTTTGCTAAAAACCAATTTTAACTTATAGATTGAGAATCTATTATTAATATTATATCATCCTATAGGGTCATACACCTAAGCAAATTGGATCAAAATGTTTATGGATTTAGAGATTAATTATCATATATATATTTGTATAAATACGATAATTGCAAGAAAAGTTATTGTAACTTTTCAAACCTTCAGTTACGTTCACTTGTATTGAGTTATTGGACATTAATTAGAAACGTCTAATCCCATTAAGTGGAATGATACGTTTTAGAAACTTGAGGCTTTGTAACTATAACTCAATAATGTATTGAGTCATCAGCAAGAGACACACGATTAACCCCAAATAAAAGTGACGAACAGTTCGTCAAGAGAAAAAGAGATATCGATCTCAACGGCACTAGCATCCCGTTCTGATTCAGTTCGTGTGCGTGTGGATACCGATAGAGGCACTACGTTTGGAATGCTAAAAGAATCTCAGTTAAGTCGATTCGTTCCGCTGCAAAACTTCAAGGTATATTTTTCACCTATTAATCCGGTTGTAATTCAGTATTAACATGAGATCCTGTTTTGTTTTGTTCTTGTTCATTACTTGATGTTGTAAAATAAGTCTCGCCCACAGATAGCCGGCGTGGCACCCACGTGCACATATCCTACCGTCGGGGCACTTTTCTCTCGCCCGGGGAGTTTCTCTCGGCAGTTCTCATGGTCAATCTTCTGTCCAACAGATCGAGCTCGACGACACACACGATCATCGCCCACGAACACTCTTTCTCGCCACGACACCATTATTTCTCGCATGCGGTTACGATTTCTCGCCTGAGGCGATTTCTCTCGCCGCGACCAGGCCGACGATATCAACTCGACGCCGCGGCCTCCACATCAAATATTCATGAAATCACTCAAGGTCGACCCTAGGAGCTCGACGCCGCGGCCAAGTCCTTAAAAGTGTTGGGTTTGACCCAATTTATCTTGGGTCAATCCGGATCCGTTTTTATTCATTTAAAACCCTAATGTTTAAGGGATTGAACATATCTTATCTCACTTTTTATCACTTTTACCTAGCAGCTTACTTGAGAGAGTTTTATCCTTTCTCACTTTTCTTTCTCATTATTATTATGTTTATTATTATGTTTATTTCCTTGCTTTATTTTGTGTCTTTGATGTTTGAGTAGTGAATCAATGGATTGGTGGTTTGGTAGATCTTAGGGTTTGGTAATGAAATCTTGATGCTTAGGTTGTTAGATTCTTAGATTCCTTCACTTAGGGTGTTCTTAATGCTAGTTTCATCTTTGCCATTTGAAATCTAGATGTTAAGAGTTTTTTTTGCCCGGAAGGTGTTTGATGAAATTTCTGAATGACTCTTTTGTGAGCTTTTCTTCCCTAGCCATTGGAAAATGAAGTTAAGGTGATTAGTGGTCTTAGTGAATCTGATTGATAATGATTGTTGATCATTTAGTTGGCAAATGGAAGTTTAGCTTGGTTGATTGATTGACAAAGGGTTCAATGCCATGGAAGTGGGTTGTGCTAGCTTATGTTGTTCATGCCCTAGGATGGTTGTTATTGTGTTCTTAAGCTTCTTGGTTTGATTGTCTTTCCTTAGGATCAATTGCCTTCCCTAAAATCCATTGTTTCTATTTTGTTTTTGTTTTCGTTAGTCTTTGTGTGTCTTGCTCTGTTTTTAGTTTTTTGCTCTGTTTTATTCTTGTTCTTAATTTATTTGTTTTCAGTTCTTGAGTTTAATTTAGCTTGTTAGTGTTTTGATTCAATAAACTCATTGCTCTAGCTTAAGTTAGAATCGAATATAGCTAATGCGTTAGATCTAAGTTCCTTGTGGATTCGATACCTCAAATGCTACATCGACACGATATGCATTAGAGGTTTATTTGATAGTTTGAAAGTGAAAAACCTCTTGTATCAATCATACCAAATATCCTAAACATTACCTAAAATCTTTCCAAATCTATCAAAATCTAAATCCTATGAAATCACTTAAAATTTGGGTTTCAATACACCCCTCTTAAGTTAAGTGTTTGCCTTAGGAGAGTAGAGTTAATTCTAGAGTTTGTCCGTTTGGATACTTATCACCAAGTAAACGGTGTAAACGCTCAAGTTCAGTAGTCTTCACTACGGCTCTACNNNNTTTGTTTCTCTTCATTTACATTTTTAATTCTCTGTTAATTTTCATTCTTACTTGAGTCATTGTTTCCAACAATCTTGAGTGTTTAAGACAGTCATGTGACTCTAAACTATCAATGCAAGATGGCAAAGAATTCAATCGTTTCAAACCTATCCAAAATGCAACCTCTTGATGGCTTAAATTATCGGAGGTGGGCTGAAGAGCAGATATTTTTGTTTCAAGAAGTTGGATTGGACTATGTGTTAATGGAGAAGAACCCGTCAGATTTGTCTAACATGCCAACCTCTAGATCTGATGGAGCTTTAACTACCAAACTCAAACCTGAAGGAAAAGAGGTAGAACACAACCAAACGTGTCGAGGACACATCATTCGCCACCTATCTGAGAAATTGTTTGACATTTATGTCAACTATGAGTCGGCCAAAGTTATCTGGAATTTATTGAAGAAAAAGTGCGGTGGAGAAGACGAAGGGAATAAGCAGTATGTGACTTCGAGATGAACGTTATTTCTGATGCAAGATGAAGAGTCAATCCCTTATCAACTCCATGAGCATGAAGCTATTGTCTCCAAGATTCAAGCCGAAGATATCCATGTAAATGACCAGTTAGCTGCGCTAGTGCTTGTGAATAAACTTTCACACTCTTGGAGTTCATATCATTCTAAAAATCAAACATGAGAAGAAGAATATGAAACTTGAGGAATTGATGGTTGATATCATGATAGAAGATGCAAATCGAAAGTTTATAGGTAACACTTCAGTTCTTCATATCAATTCCACTTCTACTAATGTTGTGGAAAGTCTTGGCTTCTAAAAAAAGAAATAGGAACAAAACTGGCAAAAGCTCCTCAAGGAATCATTCTGCAAAACCATCAGTTAATTTCAAGAAAAAGATAAAATGTTGGAACTGTGGTAAAATAGAACACAAAAAGCAAGACTGAAGTTTACCACCACATCCGAAGGAAATAGACAAAGCTCTTGTTACTGAGGATTTTGTAGCAGTCACCACAGAGGTTTTAAGCAATGCTCGGTAGTTAATAATTACTAAGAAAGAAGATTACGTAGGGAAAGCTTATTGTTCTAGCAATCTCTTTGTACTTGAAACTATTAATGAGAAATCTTCAAATGTTTCTGTTTACTTTGTTTGTTCGATTGGTATGTGGCATGAAAGACTAGGAAATTTAAATAAAAAATCTGTAATTAGGATGAGAAATTCAAATTTTATTCATGATAAATTTGGTGGTAAACTGCCTAAGTGTGAAGTGTGTGTGGAAGCGAAACATTTTCGAAAACCTTTCTCACGGTCTACTAATCGTTGTTCATCTTTACTTGAGTTTATCTATACAGATCTTGCAGATTTTAAGAATACTATGAGCAGAGAAGGTAAACATTATTATGTTACTTTCATTGATGACTATTCAAGGTATGCTCATGTTTATTTACTTAAAACAAAAGATGAAGTGTGTGATATGTTTTTTAAGGTTTAAAGCTAAAGCAGAAAATTAGTTAGGTAAAATGATTAAACGACTTAGATCTGACAAATGAGGTGAGTATAAATCTGATTTATTAATTCTATTTGCTTAAAAGAGGGAATCATACATGAAAGGACTGCACCTTATTCTCCTCAACATAATGGTGTAGATGAAAGAAAAAACAGAACTTTGAAAAATATGATGAATTTTAAGCTTGTTAGCTTTGGGTTGTGGAAAGGTCGTTCACCTAGTTTGAATCATTTGAGAGTTTGGGGTTGTTTGGTTAAAGTTGTGTTACCTGAGTTTAAAAGGACCAAAATAGGTTCTACAACTGTAGATGCAATCTTTATAGGTTATGCTGATATAGGTGTTGCTTATCGTTGTTTAACATTTAAAATTAAATCTCTTGTTTTTGACAATGTAATGGAGTCAAGAGATGTTGAATTTTTTGAGCATATTTTTCCTTATAAGAAAATAATAATAATATCTTCTCCAAGTGTGTTAGGTGTTAAAAGAGGAATAGAACATGAACTTGAGGAACCTTGAAGAAGTAAAAGAATAAAGATAGCTGTAGATTTTGGCTCTGACTTTATTACTAACTTCTTTGTTGAATCTAATGAGTTCAGTGAGGAGTTTGTTTTCACCTTTCTTATGAAGGAAGATCCTAAAACGTTTGAAGAAAGCATGAAGTCAATAGATGCTACATTCTGGAAGGAATCAGTAAATAGTGAATATAATTCGATTATGACTAATCATACATGATAAATAGTTGATTTGCCCAGGGGAAGTAAAGCAATCATGTGCAAATGGATTTTTTAAGAAAAAATACAAAGTTGATGGGTCAATCAACAAATTCAAAACAAGATTGGTTGCAAAAAGTTTTTCGCAAAAAAAGGGAGTAGATTCCTTTGGTACATATGCTCATGTTACTATAATTGCATCGATTATAATTTTGCTTGCATTTGCTTATGCTCGAAATTTAATTGTGCATCAAATGGACATCAAAACATCATTTTTGAACGGAGATTTAAAAGAGTAAATTTACATGCATCAACCTGAGGATTTTGTTATAGAAGGTCAAGAGTCTAAAATGTGTAAACTAGTAAAATCATTGCATGGACTTAAACAAGCTCCAAAACAGTGGTTTTAAAAATTTAGTAGCACATTGTTGAAGAATGGCTATGTAGCTAATAGTGAGGATGCATGTATGTTTGGTAAAGTCTTTGAGAATGATTGTATTTTAATATGTCTATATGATGACGATATGTTGATAGCTGGCTCTAAAATAGAAATCGTGAATGAAGTTAAGTTGTGGTTAAGCTCTCAATTTGAAATGAAAGATATGGGTGAGGTAGATGTTATTCTTGGGATTAAAGTCAGTAAATTGGAGTTTGGATATTGTTTGAATCAGTCTTATTATATAGAAAAATTGTTGAGGAAGTTTGGATATTGGGACAAACCTAGTGTCAGAACTCTATACGATGTTGCTGTGCATTTTTGTAAGAATAGGTCTGACAGTGTAAGACAGTTAGAATATGCTAAGATTATGGGCAATGTGATGTATTTGATGAATTGTACTTGTCTTGACATTGCATATGTTGTGAGTAGAATTTGTAGGTACACTCATAATCCAAATGAATTTCATTGGTCTCCGTTAAGTCGTTTGTTACAATATCTAAACGGAACTATTGACTGGAATTTGTGTTATTCTAAATCTTCTTGTCTGCTGGAAGCATTCAGTGATGCAGATTGGGAATCAGACAATGATGAAATTAATTCCACTAGTGGATTTTTCTTTACTCTTGCAGAAGGAGCAGTAGCATGGAAATCGTCTAAACAGAACTGCATACCTAGATCCACAATAGAGGCGGAACTAGTAGCTCTCGAGCTTACTTGCTAGGAAGCAGAGTGGTTAAGGAGTATGTTGTTAGATCTTCCATCTACTGAAAAATGTGCCCCTCAGTGTCTATACTATGTGATTCTCAAGAAGCAATAGCAGTTTCGATGAATAAATACTACAATGGGAAAATGAGACACATTAGACTAAGACACAAAGTGATACATGGACTAATAGAAACTGGAGTTGTATCCTTGGAGTTTGTTAGATCTGGAAAAAATATTGCTCACCCATTAACAAAGGGTTTGTGTGGATGTCAAGTCTTGGACACATCAAAAGCAATGGGGCTGAAGTCTCTATGAAGGATAGATGTTCCTAAAACCACACTCTAATTTTTAATATACAATTGAGAACATAGTTCAAGTTGGTCAAACTGGTGGAATGTTTTGATCTTATAGAGACTTGCCAACCGTAAGACTAGAAAGTGGTCTTATTCATGTATGGAGACATGTTAAGTTAAATGTGCTTGATAAGTCACTAAAGTGTAAAAGCAAGTGTAAGAGAGTCAAGAAGAAAACCTCTTTGAAACACTTGGTTTAGGCGTAAGAAAGTCAAAAAGAAGACCTCTTTGACACGCTTTATTAAAGTGGAAGATAGTCAAGAAGAAGACTATTTCAGACTCAAGTTAATGTTGAAATACGTAATTGATAGAATTTGCCAAGCTCTTGGTACTTGATTTAAGTCATTTTGTGACATCAACACATTATTTCTTTAAAATATTTTTATGATCAAAACATGTGGGGAATGTTGGGGTTGTTTCTCTTTAGGTGTCATAAAAGCTTCTTATTGGGCTCAAATCAGATTAGGTCTTCTCCTTTTCAGCTAAACAGAAGATTAAACGGTATTGTCTTTGTAAGAATCAAATCCCATGAAATAATCCATCTTCTTCAATACCTAAACCCAGAGAATCGTCTGCAAATAAAATATGTAATATCCATAATGCAGTGAGGTTTTGAGTTGTTGTATCTTCCTCTACGAATTTTGTGATGTTTTTGTATTAAATCTCCATCACTTATCATATTTAAAGAGTCTTGGACCTTTCCACTTAACATTATTAGTATGGAGAAGTAAATGTCTATGATATAATCCTAACCATGGAAGCGATTGGATGTAAACATTAGGGTAAAGATCTAACCAATCACATGTAGCCACTGCTCTATTAATTCTTCATTTGATAGAGTGAGTGTGACTCTGTCCTACCCAAGTAAATTTTCTATTTGAAGTTTTTAGGTCATGAAATCCACAAAATTGGAAGATTTTGTTAAATAAGGCAAAGGAAGCTTGTGAACGAGAAGGACCACCCTGTTTTTCTAAATTACTTTTAGTGTCATTAAGATTTCCAATCATAATTTTTGGTTTGTTCCTGTAAATACCAAATTCTTCAAAGGAGATCATTTGTTGCCATTGGCGATTTCGTAGCTGTCTGATAGGATTACCATAGACATATGACAAGCAAAAGGTATTCGATTCATCTTTTATATATATATTAGGGCAAGATAAAATAGGAGGGCTTACAAAAGATAGTTGTATATGTACATTCCAGAAAATGGCTAATCTCCCACTGACTTTATCTACATGTAACACAAAAAGATGAGCATAACTAAGGTCTTTACATAGGAGTTCTACTTTTTTACATCCGGTTTTAGTTTATACGAAGAACTTCTTGATGTCTTTGAGATGCCGAATTGTCAGGGGGTTCTCCAACCCTTGACAATTCCAAGGTAAAAGTTTCATGGCTTCTGTGGTGGTTTAAGGGGAACCACCAAACGTTTTTTTATCATCTGCTATAGGATATAGTCTAGTCTTGGTAGTAGGAACATCAACATGTTGAAGAGTATCTGGTACTTTTTGATTAGAACCATGATCTGTCTTGGTTTGGGTTTCACCAGAATGAGTGATAACTTTTGATGTAAATGGTGAATTTGTAACTTTGGAGGATTATGGCTCTGTATCTATGATTATATTCTCGTTTTCCATAGATGCATCTTGTGTATCCTTATTAATTTGCTAAGGTTGTTCATCTTGCATGATATATGTATCTTTCTCCTGAGATACTTTATCTGGACAGTCATCAACACTGTGTTTGAGGCTGCCACAACTGATACTAAATTTTTGAAGTGTTGCATATCTGAATTCCAATTCAATTGGTGCTTCATTTTGCATGATTTGGACCTTGCGAGTAAGGATGTTTCACTTATCTACGTAAAATCAACTTTAACCCAGATCTGAGCATCACGAGAAGTTGTTGGTTGCATGATGAGAATGTTTCGGACTTGACCCAAATAGCTATGCTTCAGATGATGTGATTTCGGGGATAGACGTTACACAGTTTAAAAATCTGAAACCAGAAAGGAATCCTTCGAAGATAAATAGGAGATTCCTTTCTTTGCCATCTATCGACGACCACCATCCATCCCTTGAAGTTAAACGAGCCATTTTCCGGAACTATGAGTAATTGATGTTCCGAATGAAAATAGAAATTGATTGTACGATCATCATTAATTTGGCTATCAAATTTACCATCGAGCCTCCAAACTTTTCGTGGAGTGTTTTTAATCCCTCTCGGTGGTTGGTGTTTGCGCTTAAGCTCCTGAACCACAAGACATAAGCTATGTTCTTTCTCAAATTGGTGTTGAGCTTCATGGTGAACCGTCCATGGTTGTTGATCTTCACCAAGCTTCAGTTCTAGAAAATATTTTATTAGAAAATAAGATTCTGTTTAATGATTTTTGTTACTCGATAATGATGGTTACATATCATTTATATACAAGAGCTGATAAGCTTAACTGACTCTAACTAACTATTAACAAATGTAATTACAAAGTGTATATGAATAGTCCCCCTCAAGATGGAGTAAAGATAGTCGAAATTCTCATCTTGCGTAAAAGACGCTTGAAATGAGATGGGTACAATGGCTTGGTGAGTAAGTCAATAATTTGTAAGTCTGTCCGCACATGACTGAGCTTGAGAGTCCCTTTGTCTACACGTTCACGAACAGTGTGGCAGTTCATTTCTACATGTTTTGTCCTCTCATGATATACATGATTTTTGGCAATGTGGATAACAGCCATATTATTATAATACAAGACTGTTGGACCGGGAAGATCAATGTAAAAATTCTTCAGTAATTTCGATAACCAATCAATTTCACAAACAACATTAGAAAAGCTTCTATATTCAGCTTCAGCTGATGATCTTGAGACAGTATCATGCTTCTTGGACTTCAAAGATATGAGTAAATCACCCAAGAAAACAGAATAACCCGTCATAGATCGACGTGTATCCGGAAATGAACCCCAATCTGCATCTGCATAACCAATCAAGGCAAGAGATGGAGATGAAGAGTTCAATAAGCCATGACTTGCAGTACCTTTAATGTATTGCATCAGTTTTAGAAGAGCTTGGTAGTGAAGAACCCGAGGCTAAGCTGAAAACTGAGCTAGTTTGTGAACAACAAAGCAAATGTTCGGACAGGTCAATGTAAGATAGTTCAGTTGGCCAATGATGCTTCGATATGATTCTGGATCTGGAATCAGAACACTATCATCCTTTGACAAACGAGAATTTGGCTACATTGGTATATAAGATGGTTTGCAAGCAGATAAACCAAACTCAGTCAACAAATCTAAAACATATTTCCTTTGGCAAATGAATATACCAGTTGCAGATCTAGCCACTTCTAAACCTAGGAAGTATTTGAGCATTCCCAAATCTCTTAAGTTAAATGACTGTTTAATTGCTCATTTAATGTGTCAGCAGCTTGATCTTTGTTGCTAGCAACAACAATGTTATCAACATACACTAAATCCGTAACAAAGGTGGAGCCATCAACTATAGTAAAGAGTATAATCGGATCCAGATTTGTCATAACCAAGAGCCAAAAGGGTGTCAGAAAATTTGATGTACCATTGACGAAAAACCTGTTTCAACCCATAAAGAGACTTCTCCAATTTGCATACATCATTAGGTAGGAGATTGTCGCCCTATTTTGGAGCGTAACCGGGAGCCAAATACATGTATGTTTCCTCATAAAGATCACCGTTTAAAAATGCATTGGATATATCCAATTGAGTTAAAGACTAACCCAATTTAGCTGCAAGACCAAGAAGTAACTTCACAAAGGAAAATTTAGCGACAAGAGAATACATATTAATATAATCCAGGCCCTCACGTTGAGTTAAACCTTTGGTAACCAAACAAGCCTTGTGTCTTTCCAAAGAACCGTCTGCCTTATGTTTGAGTTTATAGATCCACTTACATCCGATGGCATGTTTACCATCATGAAGAGTCATGACATTCCAAATGTGAGCATCTTCTAGAGCACCAACTTTTGTACCCATTGCTCCATTCCACACATCATACTTTTTTGCTTCAACATATGTCTTTGGTTCAAATTCCTTGGAAAGCATTGATATGAAGCAAAAATAATCATCCGGCATATTATAATAAGATAAAATATCAGAGAGAGGGTATTTGACATCCAAACTGACCATATTAATGATATATGTGTATTTTAACTAGTTTTAGGACTCTTTTACAATCTTTTTTACACGATTTCCCATTCTGTTTTTGCTTCATTTTAGGATGTTTTTAGCTTTATCTAGCATATCTTGCATTTGCATTGCATATATGGGATTTTAGGTACTTGGAGGACAAATTGGGAGCAATCTGGACATAAAGGAGATCGTGATATTGGAGCTGAGTGTTGGAGATAACTTTGGAAAAAGGAGGAAGGATTATGGGCATGCTCAAGTGGAAGACTCGGGTGGATATGGCCGTGCACATGGATTTGGACATCATGCTCGAGTGATTGAGGTCGAGCCAGAGAAATATGGAGAAAAAGATTTGACTCGAGTTACCTGGTCGAGTGGACTTTCATGAACGTTGACTTTTCTATTTTCGTTGACTTTTCTATTTTATGTTGACTTTAGGATTCCTATTTATTTTGGGATTAGGTTTTTCTTTGGGAATGAGGTATAAATACCCTCATCAACCCATTAATAAACAACAAGTCATTTTTTAGCTTTTTTAGTATCTCTCAAAAACTCTCTCTTTGCTTTGTAATTTCATGCTATCTTTTGAAGTATTTCTCTTAGTTTAATGCAATTTCGTCCTTCATTAATCTTCTTAATCGCAATCTGATCTTTCTAATCATGCTATCTATTTACAAATCTGAGTTTTTACGTTTTTTGATGAATTCTGAGTATATCAATTAAGATTTTTGAGGAGATGTGGTAGATCTTGGTAGATCTAGAGTTTTCTTGTTTGCTTAATCTTAAATATGTTAGATCTCTTCAGTTTAGATAGTCTTAATGTCTATTTCTACCTGATCACTAGAGATTTGATTAGAGGCGTTTCTCCACCTATCAAGTGTTTGATGAAATTTATGACTTAGTCTAAAACTTGAGATATTCATACCTAACTCAAGGGATTGATTGTGTAGGTTGAATATTGACTCGAATAGGTTGTTTCTTCATGCCTTCATGCTTATTAATCACCTATGATGATAGGGTTAGTTGTATGCTCGATTGAGAGCAATTGTCATGGGAATGAATTTGATTGCTTTAAACCTATTGTCTAGAGATGATTCCTGAATGGTTTATTAAGTAATCAAGAGAGCCCTAGCTAAGCCAAGATCGATAACCTCATTCCACAATAGCCCTAGCTTTCCTTATTGCTTACCTTCGTTTTAAATTACCTTGCTCGTTATCATATTGCTATCGTTCATCTTTGTGTTATGTTTTATTGCTTTAATTTGTTTATTTCGTTTTGTTTCACTTGGGTTGATAGAAATCATAAACTTGATTGGCTTGAATTAGGTTGATCTAACGTGTTCTAAGTGTTAGTATCTTCAACTGATTGGATTGATACCTATTATACTGCAATGATATGATAGTGTAATAGGAATTGCTAAGTAGAAAAATTCTACTATCAATTTAGCGCCGTTGCCATTTGGTTGATTTGTTTGCTACATTTAGAATTTTAGATCTCCTGAGATCAGGTTCATGTTACTTTTTGATAATTCTTGGTTTCTCACTTCTTGTTTCCGTGCTCTGTCTCAGGTGCTCGACTAAGACGCTCGACCTGTTTCACCCGAGACAGTTGTGCTCGCCCAGTAGTCTCGATCTGCACAGCTCGAGTATACTATTCTGGGCTTGGTTTTTGGTTTTATGCAGACATGATCCAAAGGAAACCAGAATCTCATACACTATATCGACAACATCAATAAACTTCCAACGGACTTGCGAGAGCACCGGGATAGTGATCAACCGAATCTAGACAACATGGCTGAACCACCAAATGTTCAGGGACGTCCGAATAATGGCCAAGCTCCGCTGTACTGCCAGATGCCTCAAGCGAGGAGGGTTAGACCCATTGGAGCTGGTGATGCACCAAGTCCACACGTTCAGCGCCTTGGTATTACTCCTCCTGCCATTCCTAACAACAACTTTGAGATCAAGAGTGGCTTGATTTCCATGGTTCAGAGTAACAAATTCCATG
>WJSH01002219.1:0-59231 GCA_009757365.2 Lepidium campestre
TAGCAAATGAAGCACAAACAATGAGGATTGATGCATTAAAGCATCAAGAGAAATGGCCAAGAACAAAAGCTGTGAGAGTCACTCTGATTCCACGTGCATTGACTTGGGCATTGCCTCAGTTATATGAAGCAGAGATCATTATAAACTCCAAACCTCCATGGATTAAACGAATGGCTTATAATTGGAAATGGACTCTTTGTGTATGGACTTCAATGTATCTTTTCGTTGCTATTCTACCTGCGCTTCTTTGGTGTTTTAGACCATTTTTGTTCCCTTATATTGCTTCAAGAACCATTGTGGAGATCGAAAACTCAGAGATTGAAGTAGTTCAAGAAGAAGAAGAAGTTATGGAAAGAAGACGGAGGGAAAGAAGAAACAGGCCTCGTCGACAAGGTTTCACTTCGACACAGAAAACTTAATACATAGTGATCAGATTTTTCGTTTTCTTGAGGTGAAATTATGTTCTGTAATAACAAGAACTATAAAAAAGAGTTGTTATTATACCTTAGACGATTTCAAGTAAGAAATTTTCGAAGAGAGAACAATGAATGTGTCAAGACCTTCATTGAGTTATCGCTCGCAGAGATTCACAATCTTTTTGCTCACAAGCTATTCGGCTCCTATGATAGTATACTAAGTACTAACCACAACTTATGTCTCTGTTTGTACCACCAATCCCAATTTAAAATTATAGAATCCAAAACAGAGATCATAATTCATAACACTTATACAAGTTAAGTGTACATGTTTTTGTTTCTTTCCAAGTTCTTTGCTCTTTAGCAACATCAAACAAAAATAATAAAGAAACACTGATTAATAGCATATTTAACATATACAGTTTATCATTATGTTGGTTTTTGGATGATGTAATTATTAAATTTATTTATAAAAATAAAATCAAATAAAAGAGAACAATTTATTTAAATAATAATTAGATATCAAATCTTTTCATACTAATTTTGATTAATTATTAAAGCTTTTTGGAAGATATTTTTGTTTTTATATAATTTTATAGTAATATATAACGGAAAAAATGTCAAAAAAATCATGACTTTTTAAAAATAGTTGGAAAAAATCCTGAACTTTTAAGTTGTATTTTTAACCTTGAACTTTTCGTTGACTTACCAAAAAAACCACAAACTTTTGTTGACCGAGCAATTTTAACTCTACTGTTAATTGACCTAACTGTCTGTCTAAACTCTGTTTATCTCCGTTAAATTATTTTAACAACACGTTTTGGTTTAACAAAATCCTCAAATCATATGAACCCTAAATCAAGCATCCTCTTCTCCTTTAGTTGGTCTTCCTTCCTCTTTTTTGAATCTTTGTGTCTTTTAAACATATTCAATGATTTCTACAAAATTTAATATCAAAATATAAATTAGCTAACAAAGGCAAAGAAAAATAACAAATTCAATTGAAATTCATTGTTGTTGAGTTCAATTCCTCGTAATTGTGTAGACTTACAGTGAAATCAGTGAAGATTACGTGAATGTGCTCTTGCAACAAAATTTGTTGGTGTCATGAACCAATTATTGTTGAGAGGAACAATTGTGTTTTTCCATGGACCAATCCCAATCATATATTCTTTAGTGTAATCTAAATATGCATTAATTTGATGTAATCTCTTCATATGTCTGCATTCACATTTACTTATTTTAGTCATAAGAAATTTCGATTGATTTGATACATAACTGAAAAGGAAGAAATCAAATATGTCTATTAAGTCTGATTCGATTCATGTTATTCATCTTCAATTTCACGCTCAGGATTCGAGCTTCCTCTCCCACCACGAACTGGGTTTCCAAAGTGCCTTCTCCTCACCATTTCAATTTGGAAAAAACTGATTGTAATCATAGTCGATTAGGCAAGAAGTTTAAGACTAAGAAATTGGGGAAAAATTTCGTCGTTGCAGAAAATTAGAGAAGGAAGTAGATGAAAGTCATAACTCTTAATCAAAAGTAAACCAAAGTTGACCAAATCCTAACTCACAAATCTAAGTAAAATCTATATAATAACCACATTAAACCGATTTCAATTATTTATTTGAATTTATTTTAGAATTTTCGATGATAGTAGTATATTAGAACAAAACATATCATTTCATTTAAATAATAGTTAAAGGAAATAATTAACGCAGTTAAACAGAATTTAAACAGAAAGTTAGGTCAATTAACAATAGGGTTAAAATTGCTCGGTCAACAAAAGTTTGTGATTTTTTTGTAAGTCAACAAAAGTTTATAATTTTTTTGTAAGTTAACGAAAAGTTTAGGGTTAAAAATACGATTTAAAAGTTCGGGGTTTTTTTCAACCATTTTTGAAAGGACATGGTTTTTTCGACATTTTTTCCAATATAAAACTGATTTTCAATCAATAGTATTAGATTTTAAACTGATTAATAGAAATATTCTTAAACTGGTTTTCAATTAATAGTATTAGATTCCTAGATTAAAGGGTTATTTAGTGATGTTGACAAGAAAAGATTGGATTTTTAATTCTCTGTATATTTGATGATAAATCTCAGCTTTGACCAAGGAAACCAGTTTCCTTTCATAAATGCTAATTTCTTTTCATTTCTTTTTTCCGATTCTTCTGTTTTAATTTTGTAAATGTTGAAGATCTTGACTATCTCTTACCTTTGAAGCAACCAAGTAAATTTCTCTATATATATCACATCATCAACACACAATTTTTCAAACTAAAAACAAAAAAGTCTTGCAGAGTTGAAAGGTTTTAAAAGATGGTGTACACAAAATTCGTTGTTTTTGCTATCCTAGCTATGTCTCTTCTACTTTCCGGTTAGTAAATTATTCATAGAATCCATTAAACATTTGTATTAACAAGAAGATGATTCAAGTATGTGTAATTGCAGGTGCTGAAACAAGAAAGGTTGAGTGGCCTTACAGTGAATTGAATAATGGAATGTGTTGTAAGAAGCAGCCACAATTTGGACCATGTGATACAAAACAAGATGATCGAAGATGCAGCAACATGTGTATTCGTGGTTGTCGTACTAACAAAGGTGGTGGTTGTCAACCTATTAATAAGCCTCCTGGTTCTGTTTGTCAATGTTACTGTGCTCCTCATTCTTCTTAAGCTTTTACAGATTGATATATATGAATAATACTATTTTTGTTTACATCTTCAAACCAAAAACTTTATTTTTCAAATCATAATTTAACAATCATTTAAGGAACAAGATTCATAACACAAACCAAGTTTTGATCAAATGCCAAACAAAGCAAAAACACAATCTTTGATTTTGTTTTCTTAAACGGATAGCTCAATTTGGGAGACAAGAATCCCATCAGTGTCTGCATAAACCCATTCTCCATCACAAATCCGAGCTCCTGCAATATTAACTGGAACCCTTTGTTCTCCAAGTCCCTTCTTACTCGCTTTTATTGGATGAGAAGCCAAAGCTCTCACTCCAATATCACAACCATTGATCTCATCAACGTCTCTGATGCATCCGTTCACTACGATTCCTGCCCATCCGTTGTTCTGAGCTTGGACTACGGGATTACCTCCCAGTATTGCACATCTTTGACTCCCTCCACCATCTACCACAAGAACTCTACCGTTGCCTAATAACAACCAAACATTCAGAGAATTGCTAGATGTGAGAATATGGATAGTCAAAGAGATAATCTTGAACTGTTAACAAGAGCCTGAAACTACTCTGAAATGGAAAACCTCCAAAGACTGAACTCGTCCTAGTTATAAGAACTTTCAATAACTCTCTCTCAAAGTATTACCCTTTACAATCGTTAAAATCAATTCTGCAAACTGACATAAAAGACTGGTCTTGAGGGGTTTTCTGTTTGAATCCCCACAGTTTCAACGTGTTCATAGAATAGGTCAAAGTATTACTCTTTGAGTCACAAAAATTATCCATTTACAAAGCAAAGTGACCAATTACACACACTAAGCCAGTAGAAACTATGTCTTAATGTCATCATAAAGCATGTCAAAGTTCAATAAATTCATATCATATCTCTACAAGTGTCTCAGAAAGTACAATTTGTTCAAACCCATTGAGAAAGTTTTGAACTTTTGAGTTGCAGGACAATTTCAATACCTTTCTCCTCGAGGAATTGACGGATTAAGCCATTGTCTTCAAATACTTTGACAGTAACAACTGGTCCTGAGAATATTTGTCGACGGCCGTAAATCTGGAAAATGGGTTGCAAAGCTCGTAGCTGACCACTTCGGATCAGCTCTTGATTCGCGTCACAAACTTCCGCAGTTGTCACGAACGCCATTCTCTTATTTCTCAGCTAAGATTTACTACTATGATCAAAATTTTGAAACTTGTAAGTGAATCAATTAAAAGTAATCTGAGGAAATGATAACATCATTAATTTTAAATCCTTTTTTTTCAAGTGGCAAAATTGGTCAAACACAGGATGTTAATTATGATCGTTGGACACCTATTCGATGATTCCGTAACTCTCAGACGCACAAGTCAAGAATTTTAAAAGTTATCAGATTTTCGATAGCTCGACTATGATCACCGGATCTATTTTCTGTTTATGGAAATATTAAAACAACCAGAAACCAAAAAAGGAATGAAAACTTTTGAAAATATATCTGTGGAAGGGATCAGATCAAGTCTCGTTACCTGGATCAGACGAATTTCAGATGCAGAAAAGCTCTTCGCAGTGTTGCTTACTATTTCAGAGAAGAAAATAAGTGATTTTAAAGGTGGACCGTAGAGAAAGGAATCATGAGATTACTTGACAATCTTGGATTCTTGTGGTCTCTTTTATTACTTTGGCCACCTTTGGTTCTGTCTTATTCCTTTTTATTTTCTTTCTGTTTCAACTTGCCACTTGGTTTGGTCTTTCTTTAATTGTTTATAAATTGTAAATCAAGATGTAAAAAAAAGAAAGTCCAAGTCTTGTTTGGATGCAAGCAATTTCCTTTATATCGCCTACAAATGATAACTAAACTATAGATGAGTTCAAGATAAATAAAAACAAAACTCTTAGGAAGAGATCTGTTGCCAATTTTGTCTAGAATCTATGAAGTTTCATCTCTCAAATTTTATTATGGGAATAGGAAGATTAAAAACTTATGAAAAAGTTTCAGAGCTTGTGAATGGTTTTCATGTCTGCAACTTCAATGAGAGTTCCTTTCTCAACATGATCCCACCACTTCATCAAGAAATTGTCCACTACCAATCTAAACCATGGAGATAATTTCACAGCTTCATCACCAGCATCTGCTTTCTTCACAAGCTCCTTAAGCTCTTCCTTGTTCACATACTTGATCTCAGCCACTTCATCTGGGTTTGGTTGAAGCTTCACATCCCGCACGGTGAAAAGTAGATAGTCAACTGCAAGAAAATTCACAGAGGTTCAAATCCTGATATTCAGAAGAGAAATGATGAAACATTGACGGGTTATTTACGTTCGTGTTCTCCCCATTTCCCATCAGAAGGTGCCTTGTAAAGCATCCGTCCCAAGGGAGTGAACTCATCGACTGGTACATCTTCAGCTACTATACCAAGCTCATCGAGAAGCTTTCTCTGTGCAGCATTTCTTACACCTGATAAGGAATACATCAAATAGTAGGTACAACAGTGAAATCTACATGAGGCTTAAGTGTATTCCAGTAAAATACCAAGCACATTCTCTTCAATAAGCTCAGATTCACGGTAAAGAGGATGGCTGCAACAAGTGTTTGTCCACACAAGTGGGAAAGTAACCTTTGTGTTTGACCGTTGCTGTCCATAAGAGAAGCACAATATTTCAGTAGGATAGTACATAAAATGAAGCAAGCAGCTCCAAAAAGCTTAGAGTCAATCTTCACATTAAGGTGATCATAAAAGAAAGTACCTGGAGAAGCAACTCATACTTGGAGTTAAATAAAAACACACTGAAAGCTCTGTGAAGCAAATTTTCAGCTTCAATCCTTTCCATCAGATGACCTGCAGATCAAAATATGGAGTCTGCTGTAAATTTAACACTTTAAAAGAGGCAAATTTCAACTAATGTAGGTCGCGAAATATGTGTTTCAATGAGAAAAACAAGATAAACGAATTCAAAAGCAGCTTATGTTGCCATCATATTCTACTCCGAGATGTTGCATGAGAATCAAATTCACTTACAGTTATATTTACTCTCATGTCCCACAACACGATCGTTTTCATCAACGAGAATGCATCTGCGGATAAACAAACATTTGAATTGCATAAATGACAAAAGCAGCCATTGTGCATATCAATGGTCTGTTCATTACATATTTGACATTTTGCAGGTCGTTTTAATCAAAATGCGCATTATCAATGATAATAAAATCAACAATTTTTTATATAAATGAAAACATAGAATTGCTGCTTAAGCTTTCTCCAAGGTTTTGGATCAATGAGATTCGTCAAACATAATTTTGCGTATAGCTTAAGATTTCTTCTCGATGACGCTTGATAAGTAATAAAACCTAAATTTAGGTTCCTCGATAAAAGGAATCGAATTACTCACTCGTCCTCAAACATGAGTCGTCTCTGAACAGCATCCATTCCAGCATCGTTAGAGTCTGTCATGGTGATGGCTGCGAAAGAGCGAAAAGACAGGTGAGCCCTAGCCGGAGATCGAATCCGAGAAAGACGGAGAGGGGCAAATCGGGAAGAGGAAGAAGAAGGAGAAGAAGAAAAAGGAAGAAGAGATCTGAGATTAGATGAAGCAGGACTAAATAGTGGAGCAGACATTGGACGTGTCTTTGTTTTCTGTTAATTTTTGCTTCTTTTAATTATTATAATAACCTATCTGATATATATACAACACAATATATATTTTTTCTCTTATTACATTTTTTATAATAAATCTATTGGTATTTATGATTCTTATAACTTACATGTTTTAAAACGTACGTAAAAATAATTAAGAGTTAAATGTAACAATTTACTACTTTTTAAACAATTTATTCGATTTTTATACATTTTATTTTTATTTATAAGGAAAAATTATTATAAAAGATTATGAAATGGTAACAAATCGATTAGAATGAGCTATTTGTTCCTTTTTGTTCAAGTGATACAATTTGTACTTATGTCAAACTCATATCATATATTATGAATACGAAGATATCTTCTTCTTTGAAAGCCTCCATCTTCCCCCATCAACGTCATCTGCTTGATATCACATTAGCTTGAACCAGGACGTCAATGCCGAATCATAAGCGGCCTCGAGTCTTTGCTTTTTGGCCCTATATTACTATTCTTTATGGTATCTTTATATGCAAAACAATGCATCTATATGTCTCGAGCACATAGAACCAAACTCAAGAGTAAGATAGATACCTTCAGGACATCTATATCCTTGAGCATTGAGTATTGATCACAGTCTGGTTCTTCAAGAGGCAGAGATTTCATGCAACAACTCTTTAAGAACCAGAACCCCTTTATCTAGTTCACTAACGAACTTCTTCAAGAAAAGTTCCCATGATTCTTTATCGACTTTCCCGCTCCTAACAGCTACAGAAACAATCTTAATCGCGTCTTCTTCTTTCCCTAACTTCTGCAACCCCTCGAACAGTATCAAGAACGTTGTTTTGTTAGGAAAGCAACCATTCTCCAGCATCTCTTCAAGAACTCTGACTCCTTCTTTAACATTTCCATTCTTGGACAGGCCTTCGATCAAAACGTTATACGTGAAAGCATTCGGCTTGCATTTCCTCTCAAACATGTCGTCCCATAATCGACCCGCCTCTGTCAACTCGCCTTTCTCGCACATTCCAGAAATCAAAGTGTTGTACGTCAAGAGACTAGGGATCGAGCCTTTCTCAAATTCATCAAACAATCTCCTAGCTTCTGAAACTCTCCCTTCTTTGCAAAGCCAATGGATGAGAGTGCTCAGAAGAGCATTATCAGGCATACAATTGTTCTTCAACATTTTTCTCCACAGACGACAAGCTTCATCTACCTTATGGTCTTCACACAACGTGTCAATAACTTTACAACAAAGAGAAGAATCTGGCATGAAACTTCGATCAAGCATTTCATTGAACATGTTAAGTGCTTCCCCGGATTTCTTCTCCTTACACAATGCTCTGATCATAACTCCATATGTTACTTCATTTGGCTCAATCTCATTATTTTCCATCTCATCCATCACCTTAGCTGCCTCAGAGAATCTCCCTAGCTTACAGTAACCATCCATGAGAACAGTGTAAGTGGTCGCATCTGGATCCCAGCCACGATCCAACATCTCTCCCAAAACCCTCTTGGCCACTTCCATATCACCTCTGGCAACGTATCCACCTAAAATCGTTGTGTAGGTTACCAAATTTGGCACCAAACCCATCGCGGGAATTTCGTCGAGCACTTTATATGCACTTTCAATATCATTTTTCTTACAGAGAGCTTTAACGAGTAGATTACAAGTGAAGATGTTAGGAGTGATACCGAAAGACTCCTTGCTGTTCTTATAAAAGGAATGTACCAAATCGAATCTCTGATTCTGGATTAGAACGTTTAAGAGTGTGTTTAGTGATCGAACGGACCGCTTCACACCGAAATCAGGAATCCGAAGAAATATCCTCACAGAAGATTCGAATCGACCAGCGAGTCCGTAGTTTCGAAGCAAATCGATGAAGAGATTCTCGCCGCATTTAATTGGCGGGTAAGAATTCCGAAGATCGGCCATGAGAGACTCCACGGGATCGAAAGCACGAGCACGGGATAGCTTGAAGAGGATGGAGTGGTAAGTATCGTAATTATGCGTAAAACCAGGATGCGATTTTCCGGCGTAGAGAAATATCTGGAGAGCAAGATCGATATTCTGCTGTTGGGTGATCATTGACACCAACCGCTTCGGAAAAAGCCTCTGCGGCCACGGTTTGATCGGCGGTTTCTCTGTGCAGTATTGCAGGAGAGGACCGGCGGAGGCGGAGATGAGACGAGAAGCTACGAGTAGATGGAAACGCGTGGCATTCGCGCGGGAGAGAAACATCGTTGCCGTCTTTTGAACTGCGGCGACTCTACGAGAAGATATTAACATTGCGGGACGAAGAAGGCGACGCGAAATGAAATTTGAAATATGCCGTTGGTTTTATATCAAACCGGAGATCCGGTTTTTCTTCAACCGGTATGAAATTGATCCAATGTAATTCCTCCGACTAATTTGCACCTCGCATTCATCGGACACCAATACAAGAGAAAACTACGAAAACACCCCTGGAATATCGTCTTTATTCTTTATTCATTTCAGGGTATTATTGACCTCACAATAAAAAATCACAATAATTCACGGATAACGATGACAAGACGTCAACACCAACTAAAATATTCTGAAACTAGTCTCAGTTTCCTTCGAAAGATCATATACTACTGTGTTGGACTCGAAGCTTTTTTCTTCACAATGCCTTCACTCTCTCTCCGAATCGCTCCATCTCCGACGTCTCTCCGTTACTCTCCGACTTCAGATACCGGCAGAAGATTTTCCTTTGCGAAGCAGAAGCACTGCTGGATCTCAAATTGCGGCGTCGCGGCGAAAATCGGATTCCGTTCGGGTGGTGGTGGTGCTTTAGATTCTGGAAAGAGGGGCGATTCCTATGCGGTGAGGTGTAGCTTAGAAACCGTGAATGTCAGTGTTGGTCAGGTTACGGAAGTTGATAAGGACACGTTTTGGCCTATTGTTAAAGCAGCTGGTGAAAAGATTGTTGTCCTCGACATGTACACTCAGTGGTAACGTTCGATCACGTTTCTTCTTCTTCTTATTTGTTCGGATTTTGCATTTTTTATTGCAATCTCGATGTTTGGAACTCCTTGATTCTGTCCGATATTTTGAAAATTTGTCAATACTTGTACATTTTGCTTGAATCCTCCACTGGGAGCATATATCGTTGAGATGTCGAACACTTAGATTTTCAGCAGACTTTGGATCAATGATCAATCATTAGAAATTAACGTTTGAAGACTGTTTGCTAATTTGAGATTGTTCTTTTGGTAAATTGTTCAACTGATCAACTTTGCTTGGCTAATCCTCATGTCTTCAATACCTAATTCTTGCTTAGACATGATCATGTACTGCTCTAACCATCTCTTTTGCTACTCTTGGTCATTGTAGTAAAACAACATTAAAACTATCTTATGTTTAGCTCGTCTCGTCTATGTAACTCACTTTTTCTGCTTCTCACATTGTGTAATTTCCATAGTTTATGGTTTATATTCAATCCCCTTGCTACCCTCATTTCAGTCATTTATATTCAAACTATTTAAGCATCATCCATAATCACCCATAATCTTTAGCATCATCAAGCTGCTGCTCTGCGTACATTCATTCGAATTCATCTTGTTTGTTAGGAATGTTGGATACAGAAGGACATTAACTTATGAATAATAACACTTTCCAGACAATTAGAGTATGTACATGCAATAGATAATCCTAAAAGCTGTTCCAATTTACATCATCATATGTTTGAGATGAGTTCTTAACAAGTTTTTGTTTCGGTGTTGATAGAAATCACAAGTTTACCTTTTTTTCAATCCTCATTGGGCTATCTGCAGGTGTGGTCCTTGCAAAGTGATGGCTCCCAAATACAAAGAGCTATCAGAGAAGTACCAGGACATGGTGTTTCTTAAGCTTGACTGCAACGAAGACAACAAGGTTTGTTATTTTTTTGGGGCGGAATGGGTCTCTTCTTCTTATGTTATACTTGTTTTTTAACATGTCAAACTTGAGAACAAAAACTCTTGACTTGCAGCCATTGGCGAAGGAGTTAGGAATTAGAGTTGTTCCAACCTTTAAGATATTGAAGGACAACAAAGTAGTGAAGGAAGTGACAGGGGCAAAATATGAAGACTTAGTTGCAGCCATTGAAGCAGCAAGGTCAGGCTGAGTGTCTCTCAGTCAGTTATGCTGTAAAGTATTAGGATCATCATTCTCCATTTACATGTAATTGGTTTGGTTGTATGTATGTAACTCTCTACTGTTCCCTTAACCGGAATCAGTGTTTTTCTAAGAACTATATGTATATGTATAAATGCTGGAAAAGCATGGAAATGATGAGCTGAATCACAAGTTCACAACAAAACTAATTGGCTGGCTACTTTATATTTAAAGATTAACATATTGGGGGCCCAATTGTTGGAGAATATGCATTTTGTAAATAGTTGTGGCTTACATATATGATGCTTGTGCTTTGTTTTCAACTGTTGTTCCAACTACATTTGTACATAAAGTCATATCTCCATTTAGTTGTTCACCAAATCCCATTTGGCTATAACTTATTTGTCATATTTATTAGGCTAATGTGTTTGTATATATATATTTTAAATAAAATTTTAGAGATACCGACAATCATATTGAATGCGCTCGTCTCTTTCTGATTCATATTCTAACAAATGTGTTTTCATTTCTTAAAAGAAATTTCACCTTGCAAATTCTAAATTTTCAAAATCATTTTTGTCTGATAATTTTTTTTATCTATGAATTAAATTAGACATTATAAAAAAAAATTAATGTAAATTCTTCAGGTAAAAAATAAGGGTCGACGGTTTATTTCCACCCCAAACTATCGATATAACCATAGATGCACCTAAACTTACGACCTCAACTTAATTACACATAAAATTTAACAATAAGGTCTAATTTCACCCCTAATTAGACTATTTCTATCTAATTACACACAAACTATCAACATTAAGCGTAATTGCATAAATCGTTGGTAATTTCACCCATAATTAGGATCTTAAGCAAAAAAATTAACCTAATTTAAACTAATTTATGACCCGTTTATATTATGGTATTCTTCAACCGTGTTTAATTTATATAAACGAGTACAATTATGGTAAAATTACCAATAAAATTATCATCGATTTATGCAATTAGATAATCTATTTAGGGTATATATATAATTATATCGATAATTTGAGGTGGAAATAAACCATTAACCCAAAAAATAATCGGGATTACGATAGTCCATAACTTCGTTCGTCCACAAGGATGGGGTTGATCGCAAATACATAACAGCAGATCAGAGGATGACACGTGGCGTAATCTGAAAGCAAGTTATAATGAAAGAGAAACGCGTTCCAAGTCTGACGTCTCTTTCTCTCTGGAGTGAACTGTGTTATTGTGAGCTCTTTGGTATCATCGAGACAGACCTAAACCCGATCTGAAGTCTGAACCAATAAGGAAGAAGAAGAAGAAGAAGAAGAAGAAGAAGAAGAATGGCGTCTTCTTCGTTTTCAATCACGTCTTCGGCTGCTTCCGTCTATGCAGTCACTCAAACCTCCTCCCACTTCCCTCTCTCAACCCGTTCTCGCAGAGTTTGTTTCCGTCTCTCTGCCAAGCCCAAGCTTCGCTTTCTCTCCAAGGTACGCGATTCTTCCCTAAATTAAGAGAAGATTTTGTGCAATGCGGTCTTTTTTGTTTTTCTGATTCTGGATAATTTCTATTTGCTCAAGTTTTTTATTTTGGGGGCTAATCTTCGTCAATTTTTTAGTTATTCTGATTCGCTTCTCTTTTTCTATGTTCGGCGTCAATTGCAATTCAGTGAATTATTTTCCGGACAATAATAAAATGCGATTCTCAGATTCATGAGTATTCGTGATTTGGGGATTTCTCCATTAGGCGGTCTTCTATTTAAATTTGGTAGAAATCCAATTGACTTGGCTTGGTTCGACTTGCTCTACTTTTCGTTTGATTCTCCCTAAAGAGTTGTGCTTTTAAAACTTTTCAATTGCTATCATTATGCAAACTTATAGTTAAGTTTTCAGGGAAATTGTTCTTCCAATAGGCTAAAGGTCTGATTCCCTATATACCAAGGGCTTGAGATTAGGATTTAACTGTTATAGTCATTTGTGATGTTTGATAATCATTTGTCTAACTTTTGGGAGTTGATATTGCAGCCTAGTCGCAGTAGCTACCCTGTGGTGAAAGCCCAATCTAACAAGGTAAGCTGTTGTTTTATTGATTTCTTTGAGAAAGTGTTTCTCCCAAAACGTGGTTCATTTGTGGACCCTCCTCCTGCCTTTGAAGGTTGGGACTGGTGCATCTTCAAATGCCGCGAAAATTGATGGGCCTTCAGCTGAAGGAAAAGAGAAAAACTCATCGAAGGACTCTTCTTCCTCTTCTTCTTCACTTGATGTATCCACCGAAGAGTCTATTTCTGAGTTCCTAACTCAAGTGACAACACTTGTCAAGTAAGTCGATTTTGCCATGTTCTTTTACTTTAAGCAGATCCTCTTATTTATGCCTGAGTACTCATCACCATCATGCAGGCTTGTGGATTCGAGAGACATCGTTGAGTTGCAGTTGAAGCAACTCGACTGTGAACTAGTCATTCGAAAAAAGGAAGCCTTACCTCAACCCCAACCTGCACCATATGTTATGATGCAGCAGCCAAACCAACCATCTTTTGCCCAATCAATGCCTCCTCCCCCTGCACCTGCTGCCTCACCTGCCCCTTCTCCGCCAGCCTCCCTGCCTTCACCATCCCCACCTGCCCCGGCCAAATCATCGCTCCCTACTGTTAAAAGTCCCATGGCAGGCACATTTTACCGTAGTCCAGGACCTGGTGAACCACCCTTTATTAAGGTCAGGATACTTGCTAATATTTTACCGTCTATAATTGTATAGCGGCTTTAAGTACCTGTTCATTTGTAAATAGCCTGGACCCTTTAGCATAACAGCAAAAAAGTTATTCTCTTTTCTAACTTTATGGCATACGCTTTTTGGTATATTAATCCAAAAAGATAATCCAACGACTTCGTTTTTGACATAGTTAGCAATTCTTTTATCATTTTGCAAATTCATGCCTGTTGCATTTTGCTGTTTGAATTCGTACCATATGACTTTCTTGCTGCTTCAGGTTGGAGACAAAGTGCAGAAGGGGCAAGTTCTATGCATTGTTGAAGCCATGAAGTTAATGAATGAGATAGAGGTGAGATTCTATCCCACTTAGCCATCTTTTTCTTCATCTTGTCCATATACTCCACATGCCACATGGTTTCATCTAGATATCTTTACATTACAATGACCAAATTCTGCTTTCGACTTCTCAATTACATGTGCTTAACCTTTAATCATGACACCAAAATCCCGCCTTTTACCTATTCTTCAGCTTTGGGTTTGAAAAAAATGAATTTTCTTTTGGATTAAACTCTGAAACTTGAACTTCTTCTCCTCAGTCTGACCAATCAGGAACCGTAGTCGATATTGTTGCAGAAGACGGCAAGCCTGTCAGCCTCGACACTGTAAGTTTACTCATCTCTCTATTCTTTACTAAAGGGAAACACTTTCTTTACTTCAAGAACCATTTTGTGTTTTTACGTTTTCACGTTTTCATCATTCTAACCGGAAGTGTTTTTTGTGTTTTTTTTTTCTTGGTTCTTCAGCCTCTGTTTGTGGTTCAACCGTAGAATCGGCCACCGTGAGAAATGGAGAAAAAGAGACTACTATATTCAATCTTTGCACTTTGGTTAAACAATTTGTTGAGACTCTCTTAAGAATGTTTTCCCCTTTCGTTTTTACTTTTAAAGTCTCTGTTAGGTTTTTTAGTTTGGTGAGGAAGGATGAAATTTTTTAGCTGAGTTATATATCTTTATAAATACGCTCTGTTTTATTTTATTCTTGTAACACGACGACGAATTCTTGGTTCTTGTTTATTTTAGTTTTCAGATCTCAGAATAAAAGTCCAACGTGGGCTTATTATTTCTTTAGCCTCAGCCAGGCCCATATACAGTTTGGGCCAAGGATTTAATTTTGTTTCTTATATTTAATTTAACAACTTCATTAAATGAAACGGATTCTTTGTTGATAAAGGAAACTTCAACCGCCTTCTTCTTCTTCCTCATAGAACTCGAAATTCCTTTCTCTGTGAAACTGTACCTTTCTTATTGACAATTTCTTCTTTCTTTTCAAATTCAATGGGTACGAGTCGAGATCTATCCTTTATCATCGTCGTTCTCTTCGCCTCGATTCTCTTCCTTCAGCTTTCCTCTTTACCGGATCCGTCGTTTTACGCTTATCTCCGGGAGAGTGGTCTTCCCGCAGGAATAGTTCCAAAGGGAATTACTAATTTCTCGATCGACATTAAAACGGGTCGTTTCACCGTCGCTCTTCCGGTTCCTTGCGATGCCTATTTTGAGAATCAGTTCCACTTCGACTACAACATCTCCGGCGTCCTCTCCGATGGCCGGATTGGGAATTTATCTGGTGTGACGCAGAAGGAGCTGTTCCTGTGGTTTGCTGTCAAGGGAATACACGTTGATCCAGAGAGTTCCGGGTTAGTCCACTTCGATGTCGGTGTCGCTGATAAGCAGCTTTCTCTTGCGCTCTTCGAGTCACCTCGAGATTGCACCGCCGCGGAATCTAAACCCCATGCGGTTGATCTATCTACACCCCGTGATTTGGAGGTACGTTATTGCTATTTCATGAGCATAATTTTGGGGACAGTCTCAAATAGCTAGGGTTTTCGGTTTTCCCCAAATTTTATGAGTAAAAAAGAAAGGCAATAGCTTTGCTGAAAAGGGTTTATAGATTCCATAGCTCAATTCTGAAAGGAGGCAAGAATGTCTCTGTCGTATCAAGAGAACAAAAGCATTAAACCCTGATGTTACTTCTTAATTATAAGAATCGAATATATATATTTTTTGAAATACGAAATTGAACATTGTTGCTGAGGTTTTGACATCAATGTTCTTACAGTGTTTTCTTTACTCTTACAATGCAGAAGCAATCTGAAGTTATCCAATCGACAATGCAGAAGCAATCTGAAGATATCAAATCGACGATCTTTGGACCGCGAAGAAACCGGTGGACAGTATCATCATAGGCTTTTGATTGAGTCCTAGAAGGAACTGCAGATTCTACCTGATGATGTCTTCTGGTATGGTGTCTTGTGAAAAGTTTGGCTTGTACTTTTTTTTTTTTGTGTTATACCATATCACATAGTATCAACAATATAAGCTTCAATGAGTGCAATAGACAAACTTAGGAGACATGAATACGTTTGGTTTCTTGATGGACCCTTCTTCCGAACGTGGTAGAATTGGGCCCAGCAAAGTACTTAAACAAAAAACAAAAAAACGTGAACGGCAGGATTCGAACCTGCGCGGGCAAAGCCCACATGATTTCTAGTCATGCCCGATAACCACTCCGGCACGTCCACTTCTTGTTATGTCAATATTAGCTTAATAATAAATGACTGACTGATGGATACGTACTGTCTATTTCCCAATCGTGGCAACAAATCAAAGCCACTTAGCAGCACACACCAATGATATAAATGCAATTGTTGCTTTGGCTACGTTTCTTTATCAACACCCGTAAGATTTTATTCTAAAAAAGTCCAAATTGGTGAAATTTATTTCTTTATTCTTTTGATTTGATATAAAGTCCATAATGCTTAATAGTCAAGTCAATCATATCTTTATTTTCATAATATTCCTATAAAAATACGGTAACCTTATCTCCATCGTCATCGTCATCGCCTCCTTTTAAAAGGCCAAGAATTTTGAACCAAAAATTAAGTGAAGAAACAGTTTACAAGTCAAAGAGAGATGAATGAAATGAAGCCATGCGCCGCAAACTCACCGCCACTGACGCCGTTAAGCTTCTTGGAAAGAGCCGCCACTGTTTACGGTGATTGTACCTCCATCGTTTATGGCACTAACACCGTTTACACGTGGCGTGAAACCAACCTTCGTTGCCTCCGTCTCGCTTCGTCTTTGTCTTCTATCGGAATTCAACGATCTGACGTCGTCTCCGTCCTCTCTCCTAATACTCCTGCGATGTACGAGCTCCAGTTTGCTGTTCCGATGTCCGGCGCAATTCTCAACAACATCAACACACGTCTCGACGCACGAACAACCTCTGTTCTTCTCCGTCACTGCGAATCTAAGCTGCTCTTTGTCGACGTCTTCTCTCGCGATCTCGCCGTCCAGGCAATCGCGATGATGACGACTGATCCGCCGATCCTCGTCATCATCGCTGACAAAGAAGAGGAAGGTGGTGCTGACGTGGCGGAAGATCGTGACAAATTCACTTACACGTACGATGATCTTATCGAGAGAGGTGATCCGAGTTTTAAGTGGGTCCGACCCGAAAGCGAGTGGGACCCGCTTGTGTTGAATTACACTTCCGGTACGACTTCGGCACCCAAAGGAGTGGTCCACTGTCACAGAGGACTATTCGTAATGTCAATTGATTCATTAATTGATTGGACCGTACCGAAAAACCCGGTTTACTTGTGGACCCTACCAATATTCCACGCTAATGGTTGGAGTTATCCATGGGGAATGGCTGCCGTCGGGGGAACAAACGTCTGTTTACGTAAGTTTGACGCGCCGTTAATCTACCGTTTAATCCGTGATCACGGCGTTACACATATGTGTGGAGCTCCGGTTGTGCTCAACATGTTGTCAGCGACCAATGAATCTCAGCCGTTGAATCGTCCAGTGAACATCTTAACGGCTGGTGCTCCACCTCCAGCGGCGGTGCTCTTCCGAGCTGAATCAATCGGTTTTGTGATCAGTCACGGTTACGGATTAACGGAAACGGCTGGATTGAACGTCTCATGCGCGTGGAAACCACAGTGGAACCGTTTACCGGCGAGTGATCGAGCGAGGTTGAAAGCACGGCAAGGAGTGAGAACGGTGGGGTTTACGGAAATCGATGTGGTGAATCCAGAATCCGGTAAGAGCGTGGAGAGAAACGGAGAAACAGTGGGAGAAATAGTGATGAGAGGAAGCTCGATCATGCTTGGTTACTTAAAAGATTCAATAGGAACAGAGAAAGCTTTGAAGAATGGTTGGTTTTATACCGGAGATGTAGGAGTGATTCACAGTGATGGATATTTAGAGATTAAAGATAGATCGAAAGATATAATAATAACAGGAGGAGAGAACGTGAGTAGTGTTGAGGTTGAAGCTGTTCTGTATACGAATGAGGCTGTGAATGAAGTGGCGGTTGTGGCTAGACCTGATGAGTTTTGGGGAGAGACGCCGTGTGCTTTTGTGAGTTTGAAAAGTGGGTTGAGTCGGAGACCGACGGAGGAGGATTTGATTGAGTTTTGTCGGAAGAAGATGCCAAGGTTTATGGTTCCTAAAACTGTGTCCTTTAGAGATGACTTGCCTAAGACTTCTACAGGCAAAGTTATGAAATTTGTGCTTAGAGAGATTGCTAAGAACATGGGTAGTACTAGATTGAGTCGCATGTAAAATAATGGTTGAATCTTCAGTATTCCATACAAATTTGGTAATAAATCTGGTTTACAAAAAAAGAGACAAATGTAAACCAAACCTCGAATTAACCGACATGAGAGTATTTAAATAGTGAACCGCGTAAACACCGTGTATTAAAAGACACATTTTTCAAAAGTTGCCTTGTGTTGCGTGTGATCATCTCTAATTTATTATTCTTTGTTTTGTAATTGATCTGATTGACATCTTTTGTACAGAGAGTTTGAAGGCAAAATTCAGAAAACTCTTTAAGCAAAATCCGATCTTCGTGTCTTCTAATCTTTTCTCTCTCGCTAAGAAAAATGGGATTTTTCTCCCACATGATCTCCAGAGATGAACTGAAGCCTGGAGATCACATCTATTCATGGCGTAACGCTTATATCTACTCTCATCACGGTTTTGTCTCTCTCCCTCTCTTTACATAATTGGGTTTTGCATAGGCGCTGATTTTGCTCTGTTTGCATATTTGTAGGAATCTACGAAGGTGTTGGGAAAGTCATTCATTTTACTCGTGGAGATGGTCTTGAATTTGGAACCGGTTCTCTTTTGGACAAATTCATTGAAATTTCAATTCCGAATCATGGAGGAAGAAACAATCATTGTCTTGATTGTGGAGATCAATCGAATACTGGCGGTGTAATCTCTTCTTGCCTTGACTGTTTTCTCGGCGGAGGAAATCTCTATCTCTTCGAATACAATGCCTCTCCGTCTATCTTCCTCGCCAAACGAGGTGGTACATGCACAATAGCACCTTCAGATCCTTCTGATGAAGTCCTTTCCCGTGCGAAATTCCTTTTATTGCGAAATGGGTTTGGTGAGTACGATCTTTTACACAACAATTGTGAAGATTTTGCCATTTATTGCAAAACTGGTTTGTTTGTGTTATCGATGGCAACCAAGTTTGGATGTAGTGGTCAAGCCAATTCAGTGGCTGCAACAGGTGGTGTTGTTTCTTTGACACTTAAGGTTTTAGGGGTGAAAAAGACGAGTCGCCAAGAAGAAGATTCTGTGGTTTCTGCTGCAAACCAGATTCTTTCGTCCACAGTTAAATATGTTCTTCCCGGTCTTGGTGGTGTGGCTTTGGCAGAATATGGTAACTACTGTATTGGTCGTCTGTTTTACGACATCGGTGTGAGAAAAGATGCTTGTAAGGTTCCTGTGGAAGAGCTTGTTGCATTTGTTGGAGCCAAGGCTGACAGATTGGAGAGCAGCAAATGTCTTTAGTTAGTACTTGTTGTGCATTGTGGACGTTTGATGACTTAATTTAATTGTTTCAGAGTAAGAGAGATTTTGCATTTCTGCTTTGTTTGTATTGTGAAAACTGTATCTTTATTATCTATGAAGTCGCAAAAGCTGTATTTTGTATTGTGAAAACTTTTCTAGACTTTTTAAGGTCAAGCTAAACATTATGAAAGAAAACTGCAATAGTATTCAACCAAAGTCATAAAGCGGAATCATCACAAAAAGCTGTTTATTCTTTGTTTTCACCAAACGAATCATCCTATATTTACTACCAGACAAATCCAGTGTCAGACCATGATGTCTGGAAGACAAAGTTAGATTTTTGATCTTAGGTTTTACCATCAAGACAGTATTGCATTGAGGAGAATAAGATATTACAGTCGAGATGCTGTTAGCTATTGAGAATAATAAGATGGGTGATATTGACTCGGCAACACAAATCCAGTTTGCTGAGCATAGTAAACAGATTGAGGAGTTGCAGATGCACCGAAGAGCCCAGCTAATGGGTTCACAACCACACTAGGAAGACCATAAGGGTTTAACTGTAAGCCAAGATGACTAGGCTCAACCATAAGAGCAGTTTCTGGTCTAAGAACTGGCTGCTGGATCGGACCTCGAACTTGTGTCCCATTGCAGTCTCGATTCCGCTTTCTTCCTTTTTGCTGTGGATCTTGCTGGGGAGGATTACTGGTGTTGCGTTTCCTCAATGCCTTGTATTTTTCTAGCTCTTCTACACGTTCCTCGACTTTCTCCTGAGTAAACTCGGATTCAAGGTTATGCTTTTTGATGATTTTGATCGCTGCTTTCAAAGCACTGACTTCTTTATCAATGGCTTCGTTCTGCGACTTGAGAGAGAAGTTATCTTCAACGCAAACTCTATAAGCAGCTTCTCTCGAGTCCTTAATGTAAGCTTTCAATATGGGAATTGGCTGGAATTCGCCAGTCATTCTACACTCATAAATGAATTTGACTGCCAACGCTGGTTTGCCAGAATCTAAGAGTTTCTTGATGAGATTTCGAACTCTTTCGCTACCTAAACCAATCTTGTTACACATCAAAGTTGCTTGCTTGTACTTAGCGATCTTAAAAACGTAGTCAGAAAGCTCCTCTGAGCTGAATTCAGATCCCAATTCGAAAGCTGCGACCAAATGCAGAAACACTAACGCCTCAAAAGGATTGGCACTGATCTTCGTCTTCCAATCGTAGGCCAGTTTCCTCGCTCTCATTCTCATATCAACAGTGACATTCGCATTGATCTCAATCAAAGCTTCCATTAGCAAAACGAAAACCCTCCTTATATCGACTGGTTTTCCTCCCGATGTTGACGGAGTGTATGAACCCTCGATTGCGTCCAGCACCATTGAGGCAGGATCCTGAGAGTATCGGATCGCCGTAGAAACCTCCAGATTGAGAGGCGCTTGATCATCCCAACAATCAATCAAATACTTGCTCAAACCAATTCCGTCCATCTTCTCACACAACGTTCTCAACTTCGACTGAATAACCGGTTCCTCCAACGGCGTCTCTGCATCAGAAATTTCGAGTCTATCCGCCAAAGGAGCTGCAGACTGGAGGATCCGGAAACGGTTTAAGAGGGAGGATTGGAGAGAGGAAAAATGTGAGTCGATCTCAGACCAGGAAAGCGAGAAAGACGATGAAAGTAGAGAGCGGTGTGCCTGGAGATCATCGTAAGTTTTCTTCAGCTTTTCCTTTTTCTCATCAATACTGTTTATCGCGGCGGAGATCGTCTCAATCGCCGACATTGCTGAATCCCTAAGATTTCAATTACTTTCACCGGCGATAATATCTGTTTCTATATATGGTATGATAATATCTGTTTGTTTTATAACCGGTATTCACCCACCGGTTTGGTTTTCCGAACTGTCTCGGTTTAATTGGTTTTTCCACTTCGGTTTATATAGTTTTGATTCCTATTCGATTCGGTTCGATATATAAGCGACCTTTAGTAAGACACAGACGAGAGTGTCCAGTGTTATAGAAGCCTTTCGAGTCAACAGGTAATCGGAACGACGATGAATTCGAAGGGAGATTAGCGAAGTTTTCAGTGACAATCCCTAATTCAATCCCATCTTCACCTGTTTGTTTCTCTTTCTAGGGTTTTGTGCGCCGTGAGCCACTGTTGAATTATGTCTTGGCTTCCTGTAGAATCTGATCCTGGTATTTTTTTCTCTCCTCTAATCCTGGGATTTTGATTTTTTGTCAATATTTGTTTGGCAATAAATTTCGTGACTTTTTGGTTTTCAATTGGTTTCTATCATCCTTTTTTTTATTTACTCTGCGTAACTGTAAATGTTTCTCAGTCCAAAATTCATATAACCCGCTGTACATTTGTTCATAGATTAAATCATATTTATCAAGAGATGATTTGAGGCTCGATTTATCGTTTCTTTGTGATAATGGAGCACTAAAGCCCGGCTTATGTTTTGATATTATGTCAAATTAGAAGCAAATATGTTGAAAAGCATCGAAAACATGGGAAGAAGGAGCACTAAATCCTGGCTTATGTTTTGATATGATGTTAAATTAATGATGCCTTTTAATTGTTTATCGTATCATATGTTTAGGTGTCTTCACTGAGATTATACAACAAATGCAAGTGAAAGGTGTGCAGGTTGAGGAATTGTATTCGTTGGACATGAATTCTCTGGAGGAAGTAAGGTAGTTAATTTCTTATTCCTTAATCTTTTCTGTGTCAGGAAAATGTATAAATGGATTCCTCTCGACAAATTTCTTTCCCGGAGTTTTTATCAAAAAAGAAAGAAACTTTTTCCGGGAGTTTGGCTGATATTTTCTTCCTTACCATTTGCAGACCTATTTATGGATTGATATTGCTTTACAAGTGGCGTCCAGAAGAAAAGGAGAATCGTGTTGTAATCACGGAACCAAACCCGAATTTCTTCTTTGCAAGCCAGGTCACTCACTGTCTCATTAGAATTTTTATGGAAGATTACGATTGTAGTTTTCATTGCATAACCCTTTCTCTTTAAAACGAAATCTTCTTGCAGATTATCAATAATGGTTGTGCAACCCAAGCAATCTTATCAGTCCTCATGAACTCTTCGAGTATTGATATTGGTTCAGAATTATCAGAACTGAAAGAATTCGCCAAAGACTTTCCACCTGAACTGAAAGGTTTAGCCATCAACAACAATGAGGCGATACGTGCAGCTCACAACACATTTGCCAGGCCCGACTCTTCTTCAACCATGGAAGAAGAAGCGGTTGCTGCTGTGAAAAATGGAGATGAAGATGATGTGTATCATTACATCAGCTACTTACCTGTTGATGGTATCTTATATGAGCTCGATGGTCTGAAAGAAGGACCCATTAGTCTTGGACAGTGTCTGGGTGAGCCAGAAGGAATGGAGTGGCTCAGAATGGTCCAACCTGTGGTACAAGAGCGGATTGACCGATTGTTGCAGAATGAGGTTCGGTTTAGTCTCTTAGCTCTGGTTAAGAACAGGAAGGAGATATATTTAGCTGAACTGAGAGAGTATCAACGGAAGCGAGAGAGAATTTTGCAGCAGTTAGGTGGTTTGCAAGCTGATAAATACGCTGAGAAAAGCAGTTACGAGGCTCTTGATAGATCTCTTTCGGAAGTCAATATCGGAATAGAGACTGTTTCGCAGAAGATTGTGATGGAAGAGGAGAAGTCTAAGAACTGGAAGAAAGAGAACCTGAGAAGAAAACACAACTATATTCCTTTCCTCTTCAATTTCGTCAAGATTCTTGTTGACAAGAATAAGCTGAAGCCTCTCATTGACAAGGCTAAACGTAATTCCTAAATCCGCTCTTCAAGGATATCAACTCGATAGGAATCAGACGTTTTAGCTTATCTGAAAACCTCAGCTGTATGAAGCAAAACTGTAATTTATTTCTGTGGTCAATCGATGTGTGAGGCTTGATTGTATTTGTCCGAGGATTTTGTAGAACCAAATAATTTTTACTTAATTACATGTTCCTTATAAAAAGCATATAAGAAACAATAAATCAAAAGCTATTACAAAACCTGTTTACTTCGTTTATGTAAAACTTGTATAACAAAAGATATTTCTAGTTTTTGGTTCATGAGCTCAAATCAGCTTCTTCTATTATCTTTCTTCTGCGTGAATCATAAACCGGCTGCAGAAACTCGGGTTGAAAGTGATGTTTTAGTCGCAAAACTGGAGTGCATCAGTCGGACCTGGTGGTTGTGAAAGAAGAGAGTAAACCAGCTGCTTGAGCCGGTAATATATCGCCAAATGTGGACATAGCGGCTGCTGATCTATCCTTGAATATTCCCACTTGTCCATCAGTTAGTATTGATCCCAGTTTCATGCTTTCCCCAAATCTACTACCAGCCTGAATAAACATTTATAAATGGTATAGGATATTAAACCAGATTACAACACTATCTCCACTAATTAACCAAAAACTAAAACTCTTACCTGCATGAACGACTT
The DNA here is from genome assembly GCA_009757365.2 of Lepidium campestre. Classification (NCBI taxonomy): domain Eukaryota; kingdom Viridiplantae; phylum Streptophyta; class Magnoliopsida; order Brassicales; family Brassicaceae; genus Lepidium; species Lepidium campestre. The sequence continues at coordinate 23,896 of WJSH01002219.1, forward strand.
TAAGAACGGGGAAGCCACACCGAAACTGGAATTTTCGTCCAAACCACTCGTTTGAGAAAGCTCGCCGTTTGTAAATGCGTTCCATGAATTTCTTGACGAAGCTTCATTTGGTGTAACTGGAATTGAGACCTTATTTGCACTTCTCGAAGAGAGAGCAGGAGCGCTACATTTACGCGATATGAAGATTACTAAGATTAGAAACCCTATATTAGAATTTAGTTTGCCAAATCTACAAAAGCTACAGACAGTGTTTGGCGTGGAAGAAGAAAAGCTAACCTTATGGGAAGGTACTTGAAGCGAGGAACTGTGGAACATGGCATGATATTTGATTCTGAATTAGTTGGTAGTTTTTGCGCAGTATCTGTGTACATTCGGTTTAGTTGCACAAAGAATCCAAAGAGTACAGCATGGCGTAGGTATGACTGCTTTTCGTTCTCCCAAAGATAAGGCTCATACCTTTTTTTGACATTCAAAATTACAGAATCAGAAGATGACTGAGAGTAGAAACGATAATCCAAGCCAGGAGCTCCTTAGAGCAGCCAAAATAGTAAAGATAGATGTCATAGGCAAAGCTTAGGGATCAGATTCCTTACGTGAGCCAATCTATGGGATCCAACTTTTGGGTGAGTTGGGAGGTCACTCCATCAATGCGACCTCTATTGACTGACTTTGTTTGCTGTTGGTCCTGCTTTCGCCTGAAAGCCGATCTATTCATCGTGCTCTTCGGTATCTCCACATTGGTGCTTGTATCACCCCCGGAAAGAACGTCAGATGCAAATCTTAAATCCAATAAAATTTGTAAAACTCCTTTCTCAGAAATTTGGGGTTTGTTGGCCTCCCTGGCAGATAAGAAATCCTCATAAATAACAGTGATCTGCATTGTTCAAGGAAAAATTGAAAAAAATCATTCGTATAGGCATTCACTAGCTTGGGTACATTTACTATGAAAAATAAAAAGTGTGTAACGGAAAATATTTTATTACACAGCTGTGAAGAGAGGAATATTTCTGCAGCAGGTAAAATATTTACATAGGTACAGAAGTAAACAGAGAAAACGTACCTTCTCCAATAGGCTTGAAGCAAACTTTTGCAGAATTGATTTATCCAGTACGTGACCTCCAATTCGATGAATTTCTTCTGATGCCCGACAGAGAAATGAAATCATATAGAGCGAAGGCAAGGATGGAAGTGATATCTTCAATTCAGATTGACTCTCGTTTTGCTCTTGCTTGACTATTGTCTCTTCCCAACCCTATATCATTCTTCAGTGATGAGTAAGGACTATAACATGAACCTTGTATATGATTTATCGAAAATACAAGAGGAAGTATAAACTATTTCATTAAAACTTCAAAAAATCAAAATAGTTGAGACTTATCACCATCAAAAACAATTTGAACATGGGACATAAGAAAACTAGCTACCTCTGCCAATTTAATTCTGAATGGATGCAGGAGAGACAGCTAAGCAGAACATATTAAAAGACTAGGAAAAGCAGACAGTGGATAAAGAACGATTTTAGTTACCCTTAAAGGAGTTGTAGCAGACAATCCATCATCACACCTAAGATCACCCAAGAGAATAGCTGAAAGCTCATCAGATAACCACTGTATCCACAATGTATGAGCCTTGATGCACAGATGTCGCATAGTTTTGTTAAGCTCTTCAAATTTCGGACTTGTATTCTCTTCTGCTCCAAGTAGTGCAGTAACAGCTAATGAACTCTGCTTTCTAAGATCGGTATGCAACTGCTTTCCAGGGCTGTCAGCACTGAGTGGAGTATTCGAGCCAAATCGTGGTTGCCTCAACAAGGTTGACAATTTATCAGACACAGCAGTCATAGTTTCTCTACACCACAATCTTGGAGAACCAAGAATCAAGGGAACGTGTTTTGAGTGGTTCAGCAATGCATATAAAAGGCGTCCCATAAAAAGCGATTTCTCAATTATTATAGCTGGTGGAATTTCTTCACTATTCTTTTTCTCTTTCTTCATGACAGTACAGAGAAATTCAAGTTCTTTATCTACATCTGCAAGAAGTGTTGAGACACTGTCATAGCACTTATTCTGCACGTATGGAGCAAGATCCTTTAACCTTGGACCTGCCTTTTCTGATTCAAAGAAGCTTAGGAGGTCTTCCAAAACACTCTGGCAGCGCCTATCAACAGCATCTCTCATTTGGCTAACTTCAGGACCAAAGTACGCAGTTAGACAACTTTGGAAGTCGCTTTCTTCAGGCGATGATTTACTTCCGGAAACAAGACCAACTTTCTTCGCATTAGGTTCAATGAACCAGACACCACCACCTGTTGAAGGTCTGTTTAGGTATGCTTGGAAGTTGATCTTCTCACCATTGATCTCGCTAAAAGCATGAACCGACTCTGCTACACTGACAGCTTTAGCTAAATCCTCAAATCTGGAGTCGATAATGGATTTCATTCTTTCCACAAAGGCCTTCTCAAATATTTCATCCCATAAGTTCAAATCCTCAGCCAGAACGAGCTCCCTGATTCTATTCCAAGGCAGCTCTATCTCAGACCCGAAAACACTTTTGAGCCAATCCAAACTACCCTTCAAGACATCTTTGCTATCCATGGTCTCCCTTATCAACTTTTCGGCTGATCCAAGATCCGCGCCAGTGACAATAGCTTCAATCAAATGCTTCCCACCAACTTTACCGACAATCTGTCCACCGCAATCCCTCAACCAAGTCATGCAAGTCTTAGCAACGTCACTTTTATCAAGGATAACCATGACCGATTCCAACTTATCTCTGAATGATTTCCACAACCCAACCTCCTCCTCCGGATTAGGAATTCCACCAAACAATTGGGAAGCTGGAGGCGTACTCAATATAGTTTTATAAAATAAAGGCATATCAGTCAAGGCTTGGAAGAAGAGTTCCCCAACCTGTCCTACAGTAACCTGAATTACACTTAGCACATCACAAAATACAGAAACGACTTCACCAGCATCCTCACCAGTACACGCATTCAACTTCTGCAGAATCCAAGAATTCCTTGAGTCGAGAAACAACTCAAGCACTTGCTCTGGATCGAGCTCATCAACCACTGCAACGGCAGTTAAGGCGTCTACGTAAGCCCCCAGTCCTAAACCCGTATCCAGAAGCCGCTCGTGGCTCCTCTGCGAAATCTGAGCCTTGAAACCCTCTACTATCTGCCATTGGTGTTCCAACAATGGAAAATTTGCCAACAGCTTACTCTGATCCTCTTCTGCTGCACCACCACCGCCACATCCCTCCAACTTAATCAGTCTCTGCTGCACATGCTGAGCACGCATGTACCTTCCCGCAGCTTCTAGAAACATCGACTCGTCAAGGCATCCCCATATATTTTCCGGCGTATCCACCAAATACTTAACCCGACAAGCGATCCCATAGACATTGACTCGTACTGGGTTAAGGCTAGCAAGTTTGGGAGTTTCCGCTACGGAAGAGGAGGAAAGGGATCGAATGTTACCGTGAATGGAAGATATATTGGCCAAGATCGACTCACACAGCGACTTCATGTGCACGATCGAGTCAGCTGAGTCGATTAGATCTCGGTACCTAGTTCCCACGAGTTGCCGGAGCTCCTCTTTCTTATCCTCGATGTTCTTCCTAGTCGCCGACTCCATATTTCGAATCTCCGACATTGGTTTCGTACGAAACAGAGACTCCGCATCTCGTTGACCACCTCCGCTGCTGCCAAGACTCACGGCGGCAGGCCGGTATTCCGCAGTGGAAGCCGATGACATTCTCATGGTTTCTCGCCTATGCCTTCGTGCTTATTATGTTCTAGCAAAACATCATAGCTTCCACTGACTGAAGAAGAAGAGCAACAACGCAGATCTGATCGGATCTGGAAAAGCTTTGCCTCAGATTCAGAAGTAGAATCCCGCGAAATTAAGATCTAATTTTCTTTTAGTTTCTGTCCAAGTTTCTGCCATTGTTGCGAAGAACGACGTCGAGAATTAAGCGTTTTTTAAAATTACAAAATTACCCCGGTTCGCAAGAGCATAGTCCTAATTAAAATCAAACCGGTCCGGTATGCAATCTGTAAGGTTATACCTTAATCCGTTATATACTTAAAACGTAATATCACTGGGATCGATTTTTCTTTATTTTACGCCATTTATTGCCACCAAATATACAAGTCTTTGAAAGCTACGGATAACTCAAAAACTGGAAATAGTACTTCTAAACAAACACAATCTTACAACTATTTATTTAGTTCTTCTCTAAACAAGTCCTATAACACAACAACTCAAATCGCCCATGACTCATGAGAAAACAATGTGCAGTCCTTGACTGGTTTCCAAAAGTGACGGTCGCGGCAAGTCCTCTGCACAAGAAGATCCTTTATATATATAATGATTATGATGATGATGATGCAAAACCACGACAATGCGTGATGTATCTTTGATTGTCAAAGAAATTATTAACCTTTGGAACTACAAAGGAAGAGAGTATCCACGAAGATAAGTCGAATCCACTCCAGATTCTCTTACCAAGGCCACTCTTCCTGTCCGAGCCACCTTCAATTTTCAAATACACAAAACATAAGAATGGCCAAATTGGTGGTTTTAACCGCAATAGCGATTGTGAAGAGATGAAAGATCAAAAGAGAATTTGTTTAGTTACCTCGCAGATTCCATATACCTCCAACTGCGTTTGTAGTGCAGCCATTTTTCTGAGATCACCCGTAACCTGCAATCGATGATATCATCAGCTACTAGATGTCATCTCAAGCTTGACGGATCAGAGGTGTTTGATCTTTTTTTGTAAAATTTACATAGATATGATATCAGCACCTCAAGAGTGATAGTATGATCAGAGACATCAATGGCTTTAGCACGGAAAACTTGAGCGATATCGAGAACATCTCTCCTTGCAGCAGTGTGAGCAGCTACTTTGATGAGCATCAGTTCTCGCTCCGCAAATGGCATGTGGGTTATATTTTGGACCTAGAAAACCCAAAAGAAATGGAAACGTTAATATTAGACCTCTGAAAATCTAAGTACGACACTTTTGAATCATTTGCTCACCTCGTGAAGATCAATCAACTTCTGAAGCTGCCTAACCAATTTGTCTATTTGTTCATCAGTTCCGGGAATAACAGTCGTAATCCTAGATAAGCCCTCTTTCTCAGCAGGACCGACAGCAAGACTCTGGAGCAATCAAGTGTCAACATTCACATACTCTTGAGAGAAAAGAGGAGAGCAGTATGCAATCATATTGGTGAAACTGTAAGAAAGAGTTATTCATAATAACCTGGATGTTATAACCTCTCCTGGAGATAGCTCCGGTTATTAGATTGAGAACTCCAGGAACGTTGGTCACGAGTATAGATAACGTGTGGGACCTGAGTCCGGTCGACTGCAACATGTTAAACAGTATTAACGTTCATTTTGACATCCGATTTCCCAGGATTTACTGGATCAAAAAGAATACTACATGAATCGAATACAGTAACTGAGAAGTGTATCTTACGTCTTCATCGTAGACCATTCCCCAGTGAGCGTCAAGGACAGGCTTGAAATCATTATAGGGTTCTACTGGATAAACGTCACCCTATAATAAAGTATTAACTGATTTTGATCAAACCACGGGTGCTTAGACATGCAGAAGGAGAAAAAAAAACTTTTTGTTAATATTTTCTATACCCCAGATGATGCGTTGCCATTTCCAGTCAATGCCATCTTTGTTTTCTCTGCCACAGTCTCATGAGATGATTCCTTCACAAGATGTGGATATGATGCAGCTGAAAATCTCCAGAAAGGAGCTTCTTCTCCCATCTTTTCCCGTCTCAGAGCAATCTAAAGTTAAACAGTAGTATGGTTGGAATATAAAAACTGATTCTTAAACCTATTCATTAGTATTTGATACACTGTGATTAACTACATGGAAAAATTAATGATTCCTCATTTGAGATTAATAAAATTAATGACTTCTTGTATGATGTAAACATGTCACTTTAAAGCTAAAAACTGGGAGTTTTATGTGACAGTGGCTTTGCCGTTAGAGTGTCCTGAAATGAATTCGGATTAGAGCATTCTATGTGGACATAATAGACAAAAAAAAAGACTGCAAGTGGCTACAAGTACTGATACATGTGAGTCCAACTGTTAAAACAAGCTTTTTCAAGACAAAATATGTAATCCGAGGGCATTTAGGGGCAGAGGTTGTTGACAACTAAGAACGGAGCAAACACCAGTTGCTTTTGGGAATCGAAATATTACCTTCCCTGTTCTTGCGATTTCTTTTATTCCAAACTTCTCTAAGTTTGTCTTTAGTGCAACCATCTTCCCTGGGTCTCCAGTTACCTAAACAATGAAAGATGGGACTTACTCGAACCATCTTGATCATTTGATTCAAGTACATGTAAATTGAAGAAAGGGTCTGACCTCAATTGTTAGATAGTGCTCTGAGGTATCCACGATTTTTGCTCTAAAGATATCCACCAACCACATGATCTGTAGCATATCAGATTTTTTATTTATATATAACATAGCTTCATCTATATCCTTGAGATATAAATGTGAATAGACTAATCATAAGAAGAAGAAAAAAGCCCCTTTACTGTGACTCCACTCATGTCAAGGAAGAAAACCTTTTTTCATCTATATTCGTCTACACCTTGAGATTTTAATGCGATTTAAGTGAGCATAAGAAGATAGAAAAATACTCCATAATGTGACTAAATTTATCACAAGGAACAAAAGCTTCCTTCCATCCATATCTTTGACGTTTTTCAATGTGACCATTAATCATAACGATAAACTAACTTTGACAATCCACCCACTATTGAAGATTATGTACGAGTGTAGTTCCTTCTTGCATGATCAACTATTCTTTACCTCTGTGCGGGTGCTTGGATCAGCGTTAAGTTTAATGAGCATTAACTCACGTTCTACATGCGGCTCCTTAGAGAGATCTTCCACCTGAACAGACCATAACGATTGCAAGATTATAGTCATATTCATGAAACTATACCAATCTCCTGTTGTGTGCTAAGCTCAGAGAAATGAAATTGACGAGTTAACCAAAGCAGTAAGATGTGGCATAGACTAGAGTTAATAGAGAACAACATGAAAACCTTGATGACATTGACGAGTTTGTTTAGCTGTTCTACGACTTGTTGCAAGACTTTGTCTGTCCCAAGAACAACTATAGTAAACATAGCCTTGTCTTCATTCAATCCCACGGCGAGGGACTCAATATTGTATCCCCTTCTAGCAAACACTCCAGCTATCCGGTTTATTATACCGCTCTCATCACCCACAAACACCGAGATTGTATGCCTCCTTACTCTGCAAATTAATTGGTAAGATTTTCAGTAAAAGAGACAGGAAACATTAATCAGAGCTGTATAACTAAAATCACCAAGAAAGAACACGTTGACCAATAAACAAAATCCTCATTAAACTATAAATCTCATATGAATAGGACATTTTTCTCAAGAGAATAATTAAAACAAAACCAGAAATGTCATCACTTAATCATGTTCATAAGTAAGTTCATCTGAGCAAAAAGTACTTTCATAAATAGGGTAGCAAAAGTGTACAAAAAGAAAGAAGTAGTGAGAATCAAGCATTTATGAACATTTTGAGTATATCGAGAACCCGCTCAAAGTTTTCATAAATTTCAAATCAGGATTAGAGAAAAAAAAAACAATCTGATCCACACACAAGATTAATAGAATCTTCTGAGGATTTTGGCGGTCAAGTAAATATCAAATGAAGAAGAAACAACATATTAGTTAAACGATTTCATTATTCATGGAGAAAAAGATGAAACAGAATCTTCTTTGATGTTGAGCATACATTTTCGATTCCAATACTGGAAAAGGGAAGATCTACACTAATAGTGAAAAGCATAGCTCGAACTTTTAGTATCTAACATTACTTTTCACATCATGCAACGGAAACTGAAGAAACACAACACTTTTAAAACAAATTATATAAAATAACAAGCTAATTAATTGTAGAAATTGGAAGAGAGGCATAGAAAGAGAAGAAGAAGAACCCATTTCGAATCAGAGAAAGGAAAAGTGAAAGAAGACTCATTCATCTCGACCCATTGACGAGAACCAATAAAGCTTTTACATTGTCGACAGAGACGCACCTATCACAAGCCGTCTGAGCTACAGATTGAGCAGTGGTGACGGCTTTATCGGTGGAAGCAGCGGAAAGAAGAGTGGCATTCCTCATCGTCTTCCCGTCGATGATCTGAGCTACTTGCAGGGAGTTAGGGGTTTTCGCCGGAAACCCATAAGCTTTATTCTGATTCTGGAAATGAACACGAGATGAGTACAGTGAAGCAGCAGTCGCCGTCGCCGCCATTGCTGGGGAAAGTAAAATGGTTTCGCTGTGAGGCGGAAAACAGCAGAAGAGGTGTGAAACAAAAAAAAAACTAAGGGCTCTTTTGGTTGGCTGCGAGTGGACGAGAGGTGTGGGAAGGCGTTTTCAATTTATTCAATTTTATTTCGTATTTAAGACAAAACCCCAAAATAAAAAATAACATTCAGATTGCACTCTCCTAGCTAAATGCCCACTTCTTGTTTTTAGTATCACCAGTTTAGGATGTCACATAATTTTCACGATTTACATAGTCTCCACAAGTTCGTGTAATTTCCACAAATTTAGAGAGTTATATAATCTTATTATTTGAAATTTTAACATAAGTATTTCACTATGAATCCAGATTTATCGATCTAAATTTTTTTAAAAATATCGTTAAAAGGTGAACGAGCAAGGTTACAATGTCTTTTAAAATTCTTTTTTGCGGACTTTGATTCTAAAAAATTGCATAGTTTTTTTTGTTAAAGAAATTGCATAGTTTTACGTAATATTATTTGAGATTTGAAAATACGAATTATATATTAGTTTTTATTGATTTAATTGTTTACAAATAAAAAAAAAAGTGTGCTGCTTAAATTTCTATCTCTATCACTATTTTCATTGGTATTCAATTCGTATGATAAAATTTTAAATTTACACTATTAATTATATTGATTAGACTTTGTTGTTGACAAATAAAAAAGAGTGATATGCCATCATCGCCTTATTTTCTTCGATTCTTACTTTCTTCATTGCTACTTAACTCTTCTTCATAATTTGTGGGATTTGTTTTGATGAGATTTCAACCGATTATGTTTTTGATTAAATTGAAAGAATGATTAAGCAACAATAAAAATTTGAATATCATAAAGAAAAGGTCATTTTGCAGTTTAGAGTTCCCAGTGATAACATATAATCATATCCGAACAAGTGGTAACTATTTTACAATGTCATCGAAAGTAAAGTGGTGTGGTGGAATTGGAATCTCCATATGTTTACTCGTCATAATCATAGTCTTTGTTTAAGTTAATTGGTAGTTAATAAAACGTTGGTTGGTTTTAGCAAGAGAAGGTCGTTTCGGACTTGATTAAAACTTTTGGATAGAGACAACCCGAAAATCATTTCTTAATCTATTTTAGTAATTGATAACACGTTTTTTCATGTTTTTTTTTTGTTATCTAGTAGTCTTTGTTTATAATAAGTCTTAGTAGTCATTGTTTAAATAGAGACAGCAAAAGCTTAACTTGAGTGAGTTTAACCTTTTTTCTATTCGTGACTGTAATTATTTTTTGTTATCAATAAAGTTGGTATTAAAAAAAATTAAATTGGTGTCAAAATTCCTAAAATATAGTAATTAAGAAAACCGACAAAAGTTGGAAAACTACAATCATCTTTATTATTCGAAATCTAAGCCCATCTCATCATTCTAAACAAACGGGCACGATTGCAATTTTTACCAAAATAAAAGGACAATCACATAAATAAGATAAATATCATATGAAATTGATTTTTCTTTTCTTTTTTTGTTTGTAATTTTTTTTCCGTGTCGCTCTGTTCGACTCTCTTCCAATCGACTTTCGCCTACATCTCTCCCTCTACGTCGATCTCGATCCCGGTCACGATCAACCCTCAATTCTCCGGTGAAATTCTCCGGTGAAATTCTCCGTACACATTGCTTTCTCCGTCTTTCACACTCCACCATCTCTTCAACCCTATATCAACTAAGGCAGGCGGCTGTCGACGACAGCGTCGTAGCTCTCATTTGCCTTAGGAGAGATCTAGGTCTTTGTTTTACACCCCCTGCAAAATCTATCCGACCTGACATCGGATTAGAGAGAAGTTTGACATACAGTGAAGAGATTTGAAATATTTGAGAGAATGGTGGAGCCGGTGAACTCTTCGCTTGGGAGAATGCTGTTGGAGGAAGTCAGTCCAGTGGTCATGGTTCTCTGTACGCCCCTTGTTGAAGAGACTTTCCTCAAGAATGGACTTTCTTTTGTCGAAACGCTCAAGCCATTCTGCAACTTTAACAACATCGATGGTGAATTCTGATTTGATTGCTAAATTTTGATTGTATTCTGCGTTTGCAAGTGTCTATCAAGATTTTACTTCCCCAATTGTCTAATTTGGGGATTCCAACTGTAAAATATTGCGCTGCAGTTCCTGTTCGGACATCAAGCGATCAGCTTTATCGGCTAAAGAAGTTTACGTTGAGATTGTTTTATGCCTCCGAGATCAGACAACCAAACGTAGAGGTATGTAAAATTTGCTTCGGTCGAATATGTTGAAATTCAACAATTTAGATACTAATAACTAGTTCTTTCTTTCTGAGCAACAATGTGAATTGCCTATAATTGAACATATTGGATCATTACCTCTTTCTTTCCTCAAACGTAACGTGAAAATGGATGTGTGTGGGTTAGGCTTATGCTTGTATGCGTAGTGCCAGAGGCTTATCCATTCTGCATCTTTAGTGTTGAGCTCAAATTTGATTTTGTTTACTTCATGACTAGGTTGCAAAACAACGACTAGAACATGTTATCACTCAAGCTGGGGAGGAGAACATTCAGGATTTGAAATCTGAGCCTCCTCAAATTACTGATATACTCTCTAGTAAGTCACTATGTTTTTATGAGTAGCTGACGATGCCCTTAAGAGTTTTTTCTTAATGTCAGATAATCAAGAAGGCAAATTGTCTTACTCATTGCTATTCTAATCCTGACTTCTTTCCCTCCCTGCAGATCCAGAGTCTGAAATTGCACCTACATGGTTTCAGTATTACAATAAAGAACTTATACGTACATTGTCGTTTTCAGACCATGAAGCTTTCGATCATCCTGTGGCTTGTAAGATATTAATTGGTTTAGCAAATCGTATAGTTGTCTTCTCTCTTTAAATTAGGTTTGCTGATTTAGTATGTCTCATATAGTTTTTGGATGTGTACCAAATAATTTTAAATGTGCTTTCAGGTCTATTAGTCGTTTCATCAAAAGACGAAGAACCTATAAATCAGTTTGTAGATCTTTTGAACACCAATAGATTACCTTCTTTACTGAATGATGGCATAATGGACCCAAAGATTTTAAAGCATTATTTGTTGGTGCATGACAATCAAGATGCAACAACAGAGAGGTAGTTATTAGTAGTTATTACATATTCCATCATATATTATATGATTTTCATCATAAACTTGTCAAATGTAATGTTTTGGTTGAATGGATGTGAATTCTTCTGTAGAACGTCTAAAGTTCTGTCTGAGATGAGAAGTACATTTGGAAATAATGAATGCAATTTACTTTGCACTAATTCATCTAAAGAAGGAAACGTGGAACATCAGGTTAATTTCTGGGCTTCATATGTAAGTTACTCATCAGAACTTTGATCCAACATATTTTCAAGACTCATACATCAATCCATGTCAATTGTGTAATTTCATTATGTTGTTAACCTATTTTTCTGAAAGAAATCAAGTGTTTCGGCCAACAAGCTTGGATGTGCTCTCACTGGTGACGATATTGTGGAGGTATTTTTAATGGCTTCTGGCTACTACTTCTCATGTAACAGTCTCTTGCTGATGATGATGTTCACGCCCTTTTTAACCGTTTTGTTATTCTTAACCTATGGTATTACTTTCCCTGGCATATTTGGAGCAGATCAAAGATCTGATGCAAGAGTTTGCTTCCAGGCATATAATTCCTTATATGGAGCAGAAAGTTAGAGAACTTAACCAGCAGGTTAACTTTAGATCTAACAAGTTATTTGTGTGAACATATCTTTCTTTTTCCGTATGCTTTACTTATTCTTCTGTTGTTCTATTCCCTTATGGTTTAGTTTGCATTTTGTTGTGACACTAGATTTCTGCAACAAGGAAAGGACTTCGAAACCAGATAAAAAATTTATGGTGGAGAAAAGGAAAAGATGATGGTCCGGAGTCGACTAAAGGTCTTATGTATGCTTTCTCGAACTCCTTGCACCTTTATGACCTTCACATTATTATAAGCTCTAACGTTTTTGCTTCGACTTTTGAAGGTATACCTTTAGCTCCACTGAATCTCAAATTAGAGTTTTAGGTGACTACGCTTTTATGTTGCATGATTATGAACTTGCATTGTCAAGCTATCGCTTAATATCAACGGATTACAAGCTTGATAAAGCTTGGAAGCACTACGCTGGTGTTCAGGTAGCTTCACATCTTTGTAATTATATTTATGTAGAGGTGTTGCTGTGGCATTATTTGTAATCAACATTCCTCTTATAATATAGAAACTTATGTCTAGTATAGGTTTTGCCATGTTATAAACTATTGTGTTTTGATCTTTATTTTTAATTATTCTTCACTTTATGTCATATGGCTGCTTCAATTATTCATCATTGATGGGCCATAAGTTTTTTTGCTAAAATTTGGGCGGAATACTCATCTTTTTTCGTCCATGTTTGGAAGGAAATCATGGGACTTGCATATTTCATCTCAGACCAGTCAAAAAAGGAAGCTGAGTACTGTATGGAAAATGCGTTCAGCACCTATATGGTATGTCTTTGTAACCTTATCTTTAACGTAAAACAGCTCTTTTAGTGAATGACCATAGGTTACTTAAATTTCTGTTTATTATAAGCAAAACATGAAACTGAATACGAACCATTTAACTTAAGCAACTGATCCGGTAGCACATGGTAAAATATGTTTTTAAAATATCATGCAGAAAATAGGGAAGTCTGGCACCCAAAATGCTATGAGATGTGGGCTCTGGTGGGCAGAGATGCTAAAAGCTAGAGACCAACACAAAGAAGCTGCTTCTGTTTACTTCCGCATATGTGGAGAGGTGCTTCTTGTATGCCTTGAGACACCATATGCCAGTTTATACAGTTGCTAACTTTTACTCATTTACAGGAACCCTTGCACGCTGCAGTCATGTTGGAGCAAGCTTCTTACTGCTTTGTGTTAACTAAGCCGGCGATGCTACACAAGTATGGATTTCATCTAGTTCTCTCAGGAGACCACTATAAAAATTGTGATCAGGTACATGTCATTTTGCTGTAAGGGCTCAAGATGCGTACATGCTTTGTGTTGTAAAGCGTACATTTTGTTTGACTTTTTCAGGTCAACCATGCTATTCGTACGTATAGAAGTGCTATCTCTGTTTATAAAACAACTACATGGAGCCATATCAAAGACCATGTATATTTTCAAATTGGACAGTAAGTTTTGAATATGGTAAACGTAGGTCTCGTAAAATGGGATGTTTAGAAATTTGTGGTCTAAGTTTTACTATGATATTATCTGCCCAGGTGGTATGCAATCGTTGGGATGCATGATGTTGCAGTTAAAAACATGCTCAAAGTACTGGACTGTGGCTACCAATCCAAAGCAACACAAGAAATTTTTCTAAGGGACTTTTTCAACATTGTTAAGGTGCCTAGCCTATACTTGCGGTTTGATACGCTCTACTTAAGCTGCTCTGATAATAAGATAGCGCTTCCAATAGTTATCCCTGGTTTTAATTTCGTTTTCATTTTTCTATCATTTTGAAGAAAACTGGAATGAAGCATGAGGTGGTGGGACTTCAGTTACCAGTTATTAATATGCCGTCTATTCAAGTTATTTTTGAAGACCATCGTACTTATGCATCTCAAGCTTCTGTAAGTTGTATATTCACTTTTCGGAAGTATGTACATATTAAAGTGAACCTGCAACATACCGTAAAATTGCAGAACCACATCTAAAAGTTGTGTTTATACTCCATTATGTACAACATAATTGGATCAGTATATCTTCGAAAAAAGAATTGGCATCAGTATTTCTGGTTAAGGGGCCGATTGATTGGACTATGATTGTAGACTTTTTACTTTATAATTTTTGACCGCAGGGAATGAGGTTGTTATAATAATGGTCGTGTGAACTTTAAGTAGTGCTTTTACGACTTTAAAACATTTATAGCAAGATTTTGGAATTTTGGACTCTAAACGCTAAAGATAATTAAAAGTCTTTATAGACTCTACCAATCAGCCCCTAAAAGATTTTTAGATTACTTTCATGTAAATAATCGTTCTGCATCATTGAATTGTTTCCTGTTCATTAGTGGTGGATTTTATCTCTTGTGAACCACTATGATTTACATGTCATGGTCAGGCTCTTGTAGAAGAGAGCGTCTGGCAATCACTGGAGGATGATATCATTCCATCTCTAAATTCTGGAAAGTCAAACTGGCTGGAGTTACAGTCAAAGCTTCTCCCGAGAAAATACAAGGAATCAAATGTTTGTGTTGCTGGAGGTATGCAGGTTGTTCTTAGCTGCATTAACTGTTTAACTGAATCACACACATTTTTCTTCATGAATTTCTTTTGGTTTGGCAATAAATTCAGGCCATATTTTCGTGGATATGATATTTTGGGGTCATGTTCAAATATGATTGTGGTTTCTTAATTATTTGTTATTCATTGTTTTCAGAGTCGGTGAAAGTGGATTTGGAGTTCAGGAATCCATTGCTCATATCTACTTGCATAACAAGTGTTTCTCTCATCTGTGAACTTACTGCAAATTCTGATGACCAAACATTAGGTAAGCTTTTTCTGTTATTTGATGTTCACTTTATAGATTTTCTACATCCTTCAATTTGTATATGTGAAACTTATCTCCACATTTGGGCTTTGTAAAGTAGATAAAGAGCCAAGTAGTAGCTCAAGCTTAGTTTCCGAGGGTTCCACAGAACATAATCAGTAAGCAACTAATCTCCTCACTAAGGTTTCTTTCAACTATTATGACTTATATTTGAATGATTAAGCTGTGCCGTCTACGTCAACAATACTACAGGGATACAACCTCTGGTTCCTCTTCTTTCACATTGTCTGAAGTGGACTTCACATTAGGTGGAGGCGAGCAAAAAATGGTGAGTCTGCTAAATTACATACTTTGATTGATTGATATGTTTTAGTATTTAAAATCTTCCTCTATCTGAAATTTCCCATTGTCCTATGTCTATGAAGAGAAACATGTTTGAAAGGTATCCTCAAAAAAATTTTAACTTTTTTTAAGGTGAGACTCACTGTTACCCCCAGTGAAGAAGGTATCCTCAAAATTGTTGGTGTAAGGTGGGAATTGTCTGGCTCCATCGTAGGTGTGCATTACTTCCAATCTGTGCCTTTAAAGTCAAAAACTGCGAAAGGAAGAAGGAAAAACAAACTTACTCCCAATGATGCCTTGAAATTTTTAGTCATTAAGGTACGAACTTTTCCTCTATGATTTGTTTTTTAATGGTGTGTTGCGGCCACTAAAGTATGGGAATTTTGACGGTACAGAGTTTACCTAGGCTCGAGGGTTCAATTGATCATCTGCCTGAAAAGTTGTATGCTGGAGATCTACGTTATCTTGTTTTAGAATTAAAAAATACGTCAGAAGCCCCAATAAAGGTAGTTTTCTCGATTTGATCTACGTTATCTTGTATTCTTTCATGTTCTCTACCGTTTGGCCAATCATCATTTTGTTCTGCTATCATGTGGCAGTTACTTTGTCTGTGAATTTAGTCTATTATGGTCCCGTTTCTTATATATTCTTGTTTGATGACCAGATAATCTGATGCGCTAAACTATCCACTGCATTATTTTTCTGCTAACAAAGTCTGTCTGTCCTTGTAGAATCTTAAAATGAAGATTAGCCATCCAAGATTTATAATTCCTGGAAATCTTAAAGAAGAGCTGACAACCAAATTTCCAGATTGCTTAAAAAAGGGTGATGAACAAAATATTGTCCAGAGTGAAACGAATAGAACAAGTAGTATATTTACATTTCCAAAGGTTTGTGACAAACCTTCTCTTCAAGCCTCAAAGGCGATTGCCTATATCAGTTTATTCTAACATGGTTTTGAGTGCTGATCTCTGTCAGGATGTATTACTGCAAGGAGACACATCTTTAAGGTGGCCTCTTTGGCTTCGAGCTGCCATTCCAGGAACTATATCTTTGTATTTTACAATATACTATGAGATGGAAAATGTATCAAGCATCATGAAATACCGCACTCTGAGGATGCATTATAAATTGCAGGTAATGAATCTTTTTTTTTCTTTGTCACAGACAGGTAATGAATCTTTAGGTTGCATTCTTTTAAAACTAAATTTTATTATGGTATAGGCAGATCTGCATTTGGTCTCTCAAGTTTAACCATATCCATATTGTACATTTTCATCTAGGTTTTACCATCTCTACAGACCTCATTCGAAATCACCCCCTCGCCATCAAGATTGCAAGAATTTCTTGTGCGTATGGATATTGTTAACCGTGCGAATACAGATAGTTTCCAAATTCATCAGTTGTCAACGGTAGGGTGCCGGTGGGGTATCTCATTGCTTCAGTCTGTTGATACAATATTACCTTTCAAGTCTCTACTCGCTGGGCAGGCTTTATCTTGTTACTTCATGATTAAGGTCGTTGGAACATAGAAAACTAATTTTATGTACTTCTAGCAGCTAGTTGGTCTTTCTTTTCCCAAGTCTGAAATTAGAATGTTGTTCAAATTTCAGGATTGCAGAAAATCCGGGACTGGAGAAGAGAAAACCGTGTCCCTTCCTCCCATCCAAACCGACCTAAAACTGTCTACTCAGGACGACGATGAAAAGCTTTTCGATATTGTCAACTCACCTATAGCAAGCTTCCATGAAAGCGAAAGGTCATGTCAGGGACCCTCAGCTCAGGTAAGCAAAAAACCTCTTTTCAGGAACGTAAATCTTATGCGCTAGAGGTTTTTTTAATTGTATATATTAAGCCTCTCTTGAACCTAACATCACTTCATTGGTAACTTTCTAACATCAGAACTATAGTGAACTCAAATTTGTATAATGAAACAGGTAAGTTCAAATACCGTTGACTTCATTCTAATCTCTCGCGTGGAAAAAGGCAGTAATCCATCAGCAGTTCCCGATTTACCAGAGATTCTGTCTCACCATTCATGTCACAATAGGTAAGAGTATCAGCAAAAGTATTTTCTCTCAGCTTTTAAACCTATTTTCCAGTTTTAATCCCGTTGTTGTTCAATTATAGTATCAAAAGCTCCAGCCCACTCTCGTGGTCACTAGACGGACCCCAAACTATACACCACGACTTTTCAACTTCCTTTTGTGAAATAAAACTAAAGATGATAATCAAAAACACATCAGATGGAGTATCATCTGTGACCGTCAACACCTATGATTGTATACCAGACGCAACAGCACCAACTCCTTCATCTGGAAACCAATCTGGGTGGCGCTACATGCCAACAGTAACAGAAGAAATGAAACTAACATCAGATGTCATGGGAAGTCGTCTGGGAAAACCGCCATCTTCCATGGAAAGCTCACCTCCTTTCATATGGTCAGGTATAAGTTCCACAAAGATCCAATTACAGCCATTATCCACAACCGAGATCCCGCTGCAGGTATCGGTTTTCTCTCCGGGTGTTTACGATCTCTCTTCATATAAACTTAAGTGGGAGCTTTCTGAGCATGAGAATGCAACATCATCAGGGAAATGCCATGGATATCCGTATTACCTTACTGTTCTTCAGTCTGAGTGAGCTCACTCAAATGGTTTGGATGTGTCCATCCTTAAGCATGAGAATATTCTATTGTAATGTGTCATTGTTCTCTGTGTATTCATTTTGATGGTTTTTGTATGCTTTACATCTGAATTTTCAAAATTTTGATTGTAGTAAACTGTTGTCAAAAAATGATATTAGGAAAAAGAAGAATATTGTTTTACGCCAAAAGAAAAGATTAATCTTTTGTGGAATAAAATATTACAGAGACTACCCTTGTCTGTTTAAGTTTTAAAGCATTGCAATATAAAAGCTCAAATAGCCTTCCATTTTATAGCAATCACGATCCATCGGTATCCATATCCATGTACTGTATACTTCTTCAAAATTTGATACTGTACCCGTATTTAAATTATTATCATTAATAATGGGAAAATTGATCATTTAGGATTACTATAACCAAATTTGTGGAAAATCAATCAAACAAGAAGACTTTTATCTTTATAAAAAATATTATCTGATATATAAAATTGAATTCCGATTCTGGCAGTTTAATATTTGTAAACAAATAGAAAGAACATTTAGTTGATATTATATGTTATGGTAATGTTTGCGTTTATATGTATTATAAAAGAATTAAAACATCAAAGTGAAAATAGATTAATTTTGGTTTATTTTAGTTATATAATATTTTTTATGTCAGACAAAATGTTCTTTTTGACATATATTTGTCTACAATTTTTTGTTGTATGAAATTTTCTTTTCACTAAAATGTATGGTACTATTACAAATATCAGAACAATTAAAACAATAATCCCGGCTCGGCAAGTCGCTAACAGTGTGGGCCGTTAATTATCAGGTTTTATTGGGCTCATATTGGGCTAGCAACGAAAAGAAAGTGATCATCATTTGTTTCACGCGCATAACTTTTTTATTAAATGTATTTTGGCTAAAAACAATGATTTCGGTGGGTTTATATAGTCCACGGTTTTTTGCTCAACGCGCTGTACGCGCGATTGATGCGTATGGGCAGAGTATCTTAAATTTAACGCGCGTTAATTAAATTACTCTTCCACAACGATTAAAAAATGAACCGATATTGAACCGGATATGTTCTTGGATAATATATGTCCATCTTTTTATTATTTAACATATAATAAACAATATATATCCAGATATATAGTAAAAAAATAATCATTACATATATGAATATAATTTACAAAATATAACATGATTAATTTTGTTGTAACTTGATTACAGCACCACTTTTTTATATATTAGATTAAGATCCGTGTGTATATAAAATAAATATTTAGTTTTCTTAATAGTATATGAATTTTACATTGTAGAAGTTTATATTTTTCGTTACCAAAAAATTATTCCTATTATTTCTTTATTTTTATTTTTTTGGTCGAGCTTATTATTTCTTTATAATGATAAGTATTGATATTTTTTACTTTCTTCTAACATATAACAAATTTCTTTTCAGTTACAATTACAGACTTTTTAATTAACAATTGGATCGAGCATTTTTTATTTATAGGCTAAAACTCACTCTTTAAAACTTTCTTTTACCCTAAAACTTTTTTTTATTTATCAAATCATTCGAATTCCTAATGCTAGAATCATTAACTGAATCATTACCAGATAAAATTCTATAATAAAAATTTATAATTTTTGTTACCAATATAACTTTTTGTAACTTTTTATTAGGAGAATGACATGTCATTCTTATGTTTACTAATTTTAATATGAAATAATATGAAACCAATATATAAAATGTATCGACGGCATCCAAGATGAATATCACAAACCGGAGAAGTTCGGTTATCGAAAGTGAAATAAAATTAGCATCTCTCAAGTTTAAAGTGGTGCTCAAGGTTGCACCAATATATATACACATACAACAACTCGTTAAATATATAATAAAGGTAAAATAATGACAAACACCAATCTCCAGCTACTTGCATGGCCTACAACACCATTGATACTATTACTGCTACATTGCCTTAAATAAAGAGAAGTGTATTACTTTAGAGATGTAGTATCATTTTGGATGATATATTCGGATCCGACCAAACTACCTATCTGCAACTATAAGACTGGATCTTCTCCATCTAGAAGATGGATTTGGTCAGTTTTGGTCGCGGTTTAATGACGATGCTTTCATAGGGCTTAGCTTGTTCAACTTGGACGTAATCTCTTGTTTTCAAAACCTGGGAAAGTTGGCAAAGCAATATGATAGGATTAACAAGATGATCAAGTTGATGAAGAGAATAACCAAACAGAGGAAGACCAAAACTTGCTCTTCTGTCTTTTTAAACGCAGTCACTAAAGATCCTGACATTCTACTTATCTGGAGTACACCCATTACTTCTGCAAGTTTGTTTTCTTGCTCGAGAAAGATAGAGCTTTTTTATGTTTACGGTTGTGTTATGGACATACCAGGGTTTCAAAAAACATTCTTGATGCTTCTTTACGGGTTTTCCCAGCTAAAAGTTTGTCTGCCACAATAACATTCTTCCCATTCTCAGCTTCTTTATCAAATAACGTCTGGAGATACTTTGCCACAGCCCTATAAGTAAAATGAATCAGAATCTTTCATAATTCAAGCCTGTCACGTCTCTCACATGATAGAAGCTAAAATCTGCGGAAGTTTATGGTATGTGAAATTTTTTTAACTCTACACACCTAGTACGAGACGACCACCCACTGTTCTCTAGAAGACGAGTTTCGTCACCATATTGTACGTCATCGTCCTCATGATCTTCATCTACTTCGTCATCATCTACATTCAAAAATCCTGAAGACACAGAAAGAAAAATCAGTAACAGAACCATCGAAAATCATGGGAATATCAGCAACTAATATCTGAAATCATGCTCAAGAGTTTAAAGCTTGTTTAGTCCAGTTTTAACCAGGTTATGAAGACCAGAGTTATAGTCCCATTGATCAAATGGAGAGAATAAAGGCCAATTGGATAAATATTAATTGAAACTTGAAAAGGCTTAGAACCTGTGTCATGTCCAACGTCCATGGTATCCATTTCCTACACCATAACATAAACAAGACAAGAAAAGTCAGAGGTATGTCTTATTTTAAAAAGGATATGAATCCCCAAAGTAACTTACATCATTATCTTCCATAAAACCACCGCGAGAAGTAGGTTCTCCATCTAGTTCACTTTGTATATAAACATCCTCTTTAGACATCTCATTATGCGGTTCATATTTGTTATTCGACTCTATCTCTGGATTAACCCCATCATTATTTGCCTCTACAAGAGGTTCATTGCAATTTTCCAAAGCCATACTACTCAAATCGCCAGCTTCTATGCACCCAGCTTCTGTAGACTCAACTGTGTTGTCACATGGAGTCTGGTCGTCTATCCCAATCTCGCTAACTTCAGCTGATGCGTTCCATTTCATATCTTCATGCGGAATTTTATCTTCAACTTTCAAATCTATCTCATTGAAATTGTCGTTGTTATCTATGTCGCCTTCTGCAATTTCAATTACATCAGTGCAACTTCTTTCGTTAAGATCCTGACCACCTTCTCCATCATGGTTTTCATGGGAACCTTCCACCTGTAAATCCTCTACACAGTCAATTTTTTTCTCAGAGAGCATTTGACTGATATCATCACCGACCACAAGATTTACTTCATCAGCAGCTCCACCGCCTTCCTTCAAAACTTCCAAGTCAGATATATTTTCAGCAAGCTCATTATCATCTTTCATCACTTCCTGTTGGTTTATGATTTGTTGCTCCTGTGGGTGAGTATGAGCATTACCAGGTTGCCCGTCCGGATCATTTGGGTGAGCTTGAGGAGCAGAGCTTTCTTCTGTTTTATTTTCTTCCACGGCCGTAAGAGAACATTCATTATTTTCTGCCGCTCCAACAGAAGCATGATGGTCATCATTATCGATTATCATTATTTCTCTTAGATCATACGGCTCATTGTGCAGAGATACTAATTCCACTGACATACCTGAAAATCATTAAAACATATTACCTTTACAAGTAAAATCCACAGAGCCTGATAGAGTGGTCTACTTCTTCGTGTCAAAACTTACCAGTGAATATTGGCTCCTTCAAGAGTCCATCCTCCAAAGCCTGCCTTTGAAGCATTACGATTTCAGGAATGGTGCAAGGTGCCTTCTTTCGCACACGGCGGATATCTTCAGTGTTTGTCAGTTGCTGGCGTATAATGCTAAAAAGAAAGTAGGAAACATCAGAAGAAAATAAATATAAACCAAGACAAAGTAAAGAAAATTTTTTTGCTCCACGGTAGATTATAAGTATGAAACCTAAAAGAAAGACCAAACTTAATTCTTAGTACAGTAAAGAAGAATTGGGAATCCAAAAGTTTTTGGTCCAACAAATTCAAGATTTTCACACTACTTGCCATAAGCGCTCTTGAACCTAAGTGCAAAGCATGGATCAGCTAAACAAGACTATGAATGTAGCACGCACTAAAATAAAAACTAAGATATCAGAAAATCAGAGATAAAACACAGCAAGATAAACATACTCGCCGTGCAAGACCATAGGATCATCCATTAGAACCTTCCTCTTTGTCGCAGTAGCACGAGGAGCAGATCGTAACCGTTTTGTAGATGCTACTTCAAGGACAGGGGTAGGCCTCATCTTCAGAAAAGATGACTTTCCAACTGAAAATGATGTAAATGACAATTGATTCATAAAGCTAGCTCAAAGGGGTGAACTTAGTTTATAACCTCAGAAAACCCTTTCACCCTCACAAAGCCAAGAGCTATAAAATGTATAAATGTACAGACGAAGCAACAAAAATAAACTGATACCTAAGATTGAAGACAACAAATCATCGTCATCAGGGACAGAACCTGCAGTTCTTTTTGATTGAATCAGCCCAACTGACTCAACAGAGTTTAAACTTTCTGCAGTTAGTGTGCTCTCCGTAAAAGTGCGTTTTTTCCCAGTAATGTTATTATTTCCCGCATTATCGTTACATGTGCCAGGGTCTTCTTTATCTGGCGTAGATTCAACCATGAAATCATTTCCATCCCCCAGTCTGTTAGGTGCAGCTAATACCTTCTCAGGTGCAGGCAAATCAGAATCAGTAAATCCAGTCAACTTTCCCAACTGTTCATCAGTTGTATGGGCATTATCCGGCTGCTCATTTGATCTACTGTATGCCTGCCCATCTCCTTGTAAACTAGAGTCTGTTTCCTGATTGACCTCAGTGGCAATGGCACAATGATCTGGCAGAAACAAATAAAATTATAAGAATAAGGCAGGTAGTAAGACTTCAAATTAGGTTTGCATTATATTTGCCAACAGACCTTGGTTCTCTTCTCTAGGCTCCTTCGGTTCACAATGCTCAGCATTACTCGTTGTAGGCCCTCCAGGGGACTCAAGTGGAGGAATAGCATCGGACTTATCAGCTGCAACACTACTAACATTGGTTCCTGTCTCAGTCATTGCTGGACCAAGATCCTCCATCTCGGTGGTGATGCGAGAACAGCATGGAGATGTAACATGTACATGCTCTTGCCTCTCCTCTTCTGGCTCATTTTGTGTGTTGACAGTTTCATTTATCTGCGACTTATCTATCTCCATGGAAGGAACTGCTGATTCTGCGGCATTATATTCAGAAGACAGCTCTTCGTCATGTTTATGCATCTCGTTAGCATTCAGCTCCCCAGAGCCCTTCCTACCTTCTGCATTCAGATCATCTACCTCCATGCGTTCATCACATCCCAGCTGCTCTCTGACACTAGACGAATTTGGCACCTCAACTAATCCAGGAGTTTGAGGAGCTTGAGCATCTTCGATAAACTCATTATTCATAGCAAGATCTTCAACCTATCAAAAAAAGAGTTTCATAAAAGACGATGATAATAATACTATCTAATAGTCTTACTATAAATTAAAACCAATAAATCTGTGGAAATAAAAACAGGAAACTAGGTGTTTGTAATTACTACATTCAGCCAATGGGAAAATATATTGAACTAAGCACTGTGACTCAAGTAACAATTGTTCAGCAACTATAAGCATGACCCTCGTGCATTATGTAGCTGATGGTACGCACCTGCTCTTCATTGAAATCCCTGGGCATGGCTTCAGACACTCCTACCATCGCATCCTTTATCCCAGGTGTTGGCGCATCCAGATACGCATTGTGATCAGTACTATCAACAAATTGAATATCTTCCATAAGTAAACCTTTTGATTAATCACAGAATAGCAATTCTAATTTGAAATCTAATTATAGCACAAAAACAAAAGAAGAGTATGGATGTCATGGAACTTAAAAAGCAATGGTTACATAGCTTGAAAACATACATTTCAAGTGCTAAAATGCAAAGCTTTTTTATCATTCAGTCAATTCGAGTTTTTCTCTGTTTTAAAACTCATGTGAAACCTTTAAGATCTATGATCAAAATCTAAAGTCGCGTATGAAATAAAAATAGAAAAGTATTTGACATGTCTTGAGAAGAAGATCAAAAGGTCACTCCGAAAGTTAATTCGAAAGACACCATAGGGGAACAAAATTGCAATTATGCTACAAACACTAGATGATGAACAAAAACTGACCCTGGAATACCCTCATCTTCAGACCCAATAACATCCTTATCCTGGAATACTGCCTGCACAGCAATAGAGGGATAATAAAAGATCACACCCAAAATAGAATAAGAAGAGAGAAGTGCCGATATCAAATATGCATAGCTTCATTGGGAAAAAAACATCAACATCATTCTGACCCTACAACATGACTGCAACCTGACACTTCAAATTACAAGCTTTACACAGTCCAGGATTTTACAACTGGATGCCAATCAGAGCTTCCAGCTGCTGAGTCTACCAAGCAGCCGAGATAACAAACCCAAAATCTAAAAGCAAATGAAATTTACAACCTCTACATATTTCATCTTTCCATTTGGTTATCCTATTTCTTATTTCAAATTGACCTTAACAAAATAGATTTTATCTGTTCTATGAACACAAAAATACCTCGTCAAGATCCAAAGCAGCTTGAGAAGTGTCGCCATCACCAAAACGCTCTGAAAAGGTATAACATGAGTTCGCTTATCTAAGGCACATCTATTAAACAAATACAGACAAGTAGCCTGAAACAACCACTGACCATCTAATCCAAATTGCGATGTTGAATATACAACACCATCCATGGTATCTTGAAGGGTGATCTGTTCTCTTGTACTAACATGATGATCAACATAATTACTGCTAGACAGGAAAACAAGGAGCAACAAATAAATAAACTTCTGAAACTAGACGCTCAACAGTAGAAAACTAGTGTGAGCTAAAACATCAAGAAACCAACCCCTGAAAGATCTCACTGTCTGGAAGCTCAAAGTCATCAAGATCAAATGTCTCTGGCAATGTAATTGAGTGATATGGCGCTGTGGATTCTTCTGGGGGTAGGTCAACTGCAGCAGAACGAAAAGCTTGCTTTACCTTAAGCAATGCTTCACTGCAATCATCAAAGAGGTAATTCACCTTTCTTGAATATATACGCACTACACCAAGCAAAAGATGACTAGACAATCGCAATGCAATTGGAGCTTCCGGAAAGAGAATAGAATCTGCTCAAAAAAGAAATTAGTTAGATTAGGAAATACTTTGATGGAGATAGTAGGGCGAAGAGAAAACAACCCCATGTCATGGAACTAATTTAGCGTTGCATGGCAAAATGCATGTGACATCAGTCCTATTCGTATATAGTTACAGTACTGACTCGAGGTTATAAGAAAGAATTCCAGTTAATATAGAAAAGACTTTTGGAACTAAAGGAAATAAAGGATATACAATACTATGTTCAGACCCTAACTTTTTTTCTGCTCAAAAATTGGTTCTGCTGTTCCTCCAATACTTGCTGAAAACAATTCATCTAACGGATTTATAAACTATAAAGAGTTATGGTTATTCCTTTCGCTATTTACAGCAAAGCTATACAAAATCACTTTGTTGCAACATACTAGAAGCATTACGGGATATTCCAATAAGTGTATGTATGGTTAAGTGAAGATAAGGGTATTTCAATAGTCCATTATCGACATCATAGACCTTGAGAATATAACAATTCTCATGAACCACAAAACCACTAAAGAAACAAACTAAATTGACAAATGCCAAACATACAGTTAAATGAAAGAGAAAAAACCCAAAAAAGGAATGAAAATTTGGCTTCTACTAAGTACTGAGACCTGAATCAGAGACTGCACAGAAGTAAAAACAGTAGAATACTCACCAACGGAGACTCCAATATCAGTATCAGCCACCTGATTCTTTCGAAGCTTCCTCTCCAAATGGGCCGCTATCCATATTGTCCCAAGTGGCCCTTTCTTAGCTAATATAAACTGAGAATAAAACATTCCTCGTCCCCCAGACCAAAAAAAACCCTAAATTTTCAACAAAAAGGAACCAACTTGTTATAATTCAAGTTAACAAATTGAGCTTCAAAAAACTGACTAGACAGCTAAATCCTTTTCTGAACCAGCAATATACGAAGAAATCTGCAATCCAAGATAAGTCTATAAAGAAAATAAAAACTTTCCAAATTGCGACAACAGAATCCAAATTAGCTCAAAATCGACAACAAAGTCTCGCAATTGCCACGGAGTAGAGACTCTCGACGGTACTAGACTAGTTTGCTAGCTTCGAAAGTAGAATATAGAGCAAAGGATAGATCAAATTACCGTACAAATCCACAAGCTCAAACAGCTCGATTGAACAGAGTCCTCGTTGAAACCCTAATTCGCAGAAACTTCAGAAAAGAACACCCAATTCGGGAAAAGCAGAATCTTTTGACAAAACTCTTTCAGCTTGAAGATCAGACACAATCAGGAAACGTGAGGAAACAGTAAATTTGTGAAAGAGAGAGGAATTTGCGAAATGCAAAAAAGTTTCGAAATTTGGATCTTTGGCTGATTTTTGATTAAATGAGGGATTTGGTGCGGCAAAGAAACACATGTTCATGACATTCGTCGTCCTCCTATTGGTTAAGAGATGAGCGGGTCCCGCATAGCTTTAGATGTAGATCATTTAGTCCAACAATTTTGTTATTTTGTCAACTAGTCCCAACAATATTTAACTTCATTTAATTACTTTTAGATATCTTTCCATTGTTTCAAAACATTTCATCTCCGCGGCTTCTTTGCCGCATTGCGGGAAATATGAGAAAAATTCGAAATTTTAATTAACAAATTTTAATCAAGATTCTGTCTAGAGATCCGACAACATTCTGGTGTTAGTTAAACTATGCAATTAAGACCCAACAACTGGACATGGTTAACATCTGATAACTTGGGTTTTGTCTGATATTAACAATTTATCGAATGGAAATTGAGAAGTATCAGATTTAAGTAACTACTTAGGAAAGAAATTTTATATAGAGTGAAGCATGATTTTTTAATTCCGACTTATAAATTTTCGAAAATATTCCATTACATACATAGTAACAAAGCTAATAGTAAAATACACGCAATTGCAGTCATATTCGTTGATTCTACTATATGAATACTGGTAGATAAAGAGTGAAATAACTAGTCCTCTGGTTTGTCTTGGTCTCATTCGGATGTGTTTGTTGTCTACCGATCTAACATCAGAATCCTGAGTTTCCCAAAATAATCATCTGAATCTTCCCGGCTTTAGTTTAGACTATTATGCTTTTGTTTTTATTCAGCCTCCAGTTCAGCTGCAAACTGATCTAACCGTTCGGCTTCTAGATCAAAATCACGAACTGTGGCGTGGTTCACTAATCCATCATCGAGGCTTGCATGTATCTGTCTCTTTGCATACCTTTTCACCCAGAAACACAACAGGTAAGCAAGAAATAAGACCCACTTCTAATGGTGATTATGCGAAAATGAGGACTCATGAGAGTTTGTACCATCGACCATGCATTGCGTCTATACATTTCTGTGCATCTCTCCGATCCTTGAATCTTACAAGAACAACACCCTGTGGATGATGCTCACAGACCTGTAAAAGAAGAAATCGAATGATACTTCAAACTATACTTTCAACATAGCTATAGCATAAGAATTACAAGCAAGAAAAAGAAGAAAAAAAAGACGCAACATATTACCTTCACTGAGTCAAAAGGTCCATGCTTCAAACTCTCTTCTTTCACGTCTTCCTCTAACTCAGCAACCAGATTCTCATCAGTCTGCAAACAAAATGAATGCTCGAGCTATATCAGGATACTTTAGAAAGGCAACATTTCTCATATTAGCATATTAACAAGACCCTACCCTCAACTCAGCTGGACTGAACATGTAGCGCAGAACAACTGTTGCAGGTATTAAGACCTTAGCATCATCTGTACCACCTACACCAACAAAAGAGGAAAAATGCGATCCCAATAAATATGCAAAGAATCCACTAAGACAGCTCCAACTTCAACAGCTAATATGGCCACTTCTTTTACTCTGCCTTTCTAGAATATAAAGGTAAGTTTCTAGTACACAGAAGCGAAAACTTACCCCATCCAAGCAACTTTTGCTCGACCTTTTTGAGCTTCTTTTTCTTCTTGTTGTCGGTTTGCTTAGTTATAAATCTCTCCCCTGAGTAAAAAAATTAAAAGCCAATAAGAACCATGAACAATATATTGTAGAGACTATAGCCACGGTTGGGGAAAACTTGTTTCCTAACCCATAAGCGAGTAAAATGTGATACAACTAATGTACTACAAGATTCACCTTTCTGCTCAAACTTAGCACGAGAAACTGACATGAGGAGCTTGTCAGCGGGGCGTAATGGAGCCCCATCTAAGATTTGAATTGCCAAGTCCACTGACGGCTCCTGATAAAAACAAAGACAAAACCAAATGAAGAGAAAACTGAGACTAAGTTCAAGAATCAAATTCTTTTACATCCCATGAGGGAAGAACTTCAAGTATTGTAATTACCTTCATATACGTGATAAGAGCATCGCCTTTTAATTTTCCTGTCCCCTTGTCACTGTAAAGCTTAATGCGAGGCTTGCCAGTGTCATCCTGCAATGTTTCTCAGATCCACATTGTTACGAGAAACTTACAAAAGACCTTAAAATAACACGGAAAGGAACACAAGATAGTGAAGCTTACCTCCTTAATTATGCCGCATTTAGAAAACACTTCAACTACCTGTAATTGACACCTCTACTATCAGTCCAATTTCAAAGCTTAAGTTATTCATAATGGTAGAAAAGTATGACCCCAACTTACTTCCTCGATAGTAACATCAGTGGGCAACCCGGTAACATAAATATGTGGGTTTACTTTTAACTCAAACCACGAATCTGGAGGCTTGTTTGCTTCCTGAAAATGAATTTGAAACTTAAAAAGACTTGTGGAAATTTTCATGAGGAAATGCATCTTTATTTCTTTGATTCATAAAACACAAACAACCATTATTAGCAAATATGAAAAAAGTGAAAGTAAAAGTATTCGGCTAGTCCTGACAGCATGATGTCTAAGAATCTATTTGTTTTTCCATTCCTCTTTACGATGTGCATATTGGACAAAAAGTAATTTACCCACTACAATTTCAGCAGCTCAAAAAAAATCAATACTCCCAATCACGAAAGCCAGTCCTTAAGGTCAAGGTAGGGACGAGTGAGAACAAACATGATTTGGTGAAAATTCGTGAAGCAGCATGCCCTCAAGAGAGAGGAAACTCAGGAAAGATAGCTTGCGAAACAGAAATGAAGACAAAAAACAAGAAAAAGACCTTCTTTTCAGTTTCTGGCTCTGGTAGCTTTCTCTTGCCGTTACTATTACTATTAGAGGTTTCATCAGAGCCCTCTTCTTTCTTCCCAACCACGTCATCCTTAGAGGCATCCTCCTTGTTAACAGAAGTATCAAGAATGCTAATTGTTGGAAATACTTCGTCTTCCTTAGCAAAGGTCATCTCTTCGAGTCCATATGGGTCAACGCTACCAACTGGTGGATCGTCCTACAATAAACCAGAAACAGCACTTAAGATATAAAAAACTTATTATTTACTCTTTCAGCAGGTACTTTACTCCTTCGGAAAAACCTAATACAAGTAAAGAAAAATTAAGAGAAAATACTACAGTGCGTAGGCTTACTAGATTTCCTGATAGCCAATTTTGATAAACACAACTAAGAAACATGGGACATAATCATAGTAATTGAAAATTTCTTCAGATAAGGCAAAGCCATGAGTAACTAAGCAAGATGACACAATTACAATGAGTAGCATATTAGATTTCCTGATAGTCAATCTTGATATAAATTTCAACTGGAATAGTAGAGATTGGGAAAGATTGATTTATTTGGTGGTAAAAACAGCCTCACCTGAGGAACCCATACTCTAAGAGCTTTGTCCCATTTATATCTTGTTCCATCGTCATCTGTGAACTCTTCTTCGCCCTCAGGTGGTGAAGAAGCCCTTTCATGATTATCTTCAAAAGGCTCAGTACCAAAGCTACCAGAGACAGAACCATTTTTCAACCTTTCAGCCTCTGTTTCTGCTTCTTTGATCTCTTTCTGCCATTTCTCAAATTCATCCTCACTCCCAGCAGAGGCTGCAATAACAACATACTGTGGTAAGCGTCGTCCTCACTTTGCAAATTATAACATTGGAGAATTCATTTCTGTCAATATATCTGACCAGTATTATCTTGCTTGGTTCCAGCAGTAGATCCATTTATTAACCCAGATGCACCTGGTCAGATACAAGGTAGTAAGTGTCTTGATCTTGGAAACAAAGCTATACTAGAAAAAATGCCCAGTAGTCAATCATCCAGCGGTGGTGAAAAGGATCCTACCTACAGCTTGATAATCAACCTCAGCTTGATAATCAACCTCAGCTCCAGAAATCCTTGACATTAACTCGGGAATGGCAGAAAGTGGTTGCCATTGGCTTCGTCCATCAGCCCAAACTAGGGTCGTTTCTAGTAGGTAACCGTTCCTGAAATGGTCTGCCCAGTCAAAGCAAACAAAAGTACAGTGCTTAATAGCCCGTTACAGAAGAAGGTACAGGTGGGGCGCTGTCTTGAAACCATGCTGTAAATTACTTGTTTAATCGAAATTTAAGAAAGAACAACTCATATCTAATTCTACTACAGTGATAAAAAACGCTATAAATCCAGTTTGCATCTAACCCAGCTAATTGTTGCACAGAATCAATCTAAGGGACAGTTAATAAATCTTATAAACCTTAACACAGAAAGGAATTTGTTTACATAAAACACTTACCACATAGCTCAGAGAAGGTGTATGGACCCAAGTTCTGCTGATTTTCACCAAGAATATACCAACCAACATCAGTAGCTGCAGCTAAGTTCCCATCAACAACTCTTGTCCCTAGAAATCAAGAAAATACAGATGAGCATATGTAACTATCGCCACAAAAGACATAAACTGATTTGACCACGAGACATGCAACATGTTACAAACAATATTAATCCCCAGATAGTCAACTACTTAAATTCATACACTGAAAAATAACAAAAACAAAAAAAAAACTCGTATTACAACTTCACATTATCATCTACATTACGTTTCCAAATCTTTGTACATTGACTCATAAGCTTAATTACACGACCTATGTAGTATGATGTGCTCTCAATACCCTTAAGCAGATTTTATTCTAAATATACGACTACAAATCTCCCAAAAGTATTCAGCTCAGATTCATCTCTGATCAATCTCCTCCAAACCCTAGGAACTCTCACAATAGAACAATTCGAAACCCTTCCATTAAAAATATCCTAACAAAACTTGTCGAAAACCGGTATAACACGAGCGTCGCGGAACAAAAAGCAGAGAAATAAAGTAAGTCAGAGTTTGAATAAGCAAAAGACGAGCGTTTCACCTGTCGATGATTGTGGAAACTGTAGATTATTATCAGAGTTGGACATTTTTATATCTCGCTAACCTTCAAATATCACGAATACTGAAAACGAAAAACCGACTGAAAGAGTTGGACATTTGATCGAGAGACGACGAAAAAGTTCGAAGAAAGGCGGAGGCAACAGAGAGCCAGGAGGAAGCGGTAGAAGACCCTGACAGTGTTTGGATACAGAGATACTCTTATCCTTGTCTCGAATAAAGATCAACCAAGATACGGCCCATTGAGCCCATCTTTCTTTTATTATTTTTACATTTTACTCAATCATTGGGCCTACCTTATTAAAATCATAAAAGTAAACTAGCCGTTAAGAAACAGCCGTTCGAGATCCAACAACGGTCATATTTAGAAACTTCACTCTTTGAATCTCTCTCTCTTGAATACTTCTACATAAACAAACTCATTGTGCTCATTCCAAATCATCAAATCACACTCTCTTCTTCTTCTTCTGATCATCAGAGAGAACACCCAATTCTCACAATCAACAATTTCCAAAAACTCATAATTCATCATGGGTTTAATTTCTTCATCATCACCAGTAGATGAATCTCATTACCATACCCACAAGATTTTTCTTTTCTCCAACTACATTCTTCTCGGTGCTGCTTCAAGCTGTATCTTTCTCACACTCTCTCTCCGTCTAATCCCTTCGATTTGCGGATTCCTTCTAATCCTCCTCCACGCCACCACAATCGCCGCCGCTGTGTCAGGCTGCGCCGCTGCTTCCTGCGGAAGAAACCGGTGGTACGCTGCTCACATGGTGGCCACAGTGCTCACAGCTATATTCCAAGGCTCTGTCTCAGTTCTCATCTTCACCAACACATCAAATTTCCTTGGGAGTCTCAAATCGTATGTGCGTGAGGAAGATGCTGCTGTGATTTTGAAACTCGGTGGTGGGCTTTGTATTGTCATCTTCTGTATTGATTGGGTCGTTCTTGTGTGCGCTTTCTTTTTGAAGTACTATGCTTATGTCGATGGTGGTGATAGAGGCGTTGCGATGAAGAGAACTGGTAAGGTACAGAGTGATGAGAATCCTAAGGATTGGCCATGGCCGTTCCAAGTTTGAAAGTAGTTACTTTTTGTTTTGGCGTGTGAGTTGTTGAGTCATATCAACATCAAATGTTGTTTTTTGCTCTGTTTATGTGTGTACTATTGTGATTTGTTCATTTCTTTTATCAGTGTCTGATGTGATTCATCAATGGTTAATTACATAATATATAGTCTTTGATAAGTTGAAGAAAATGTGGTTTTTTTGACATCAAATTCAGATATCCTTACTCTGTTATCCTCAAAGGAAACAAATTAGAAAGTAGAAAGAACGAAACAAACAACTTCTAAATTACTTAATCTTATTCGATCTGAGAAACATTAGAGAATTACAATACAGCAAACGTATAAATTGGATACAATACAACATAAGATGAACAGAGAAATTAATAAATATAATAGCCAAAATAAAGTAAATTCTTTGGAATTCATTTAAGTGATCCATACAAAGCACAACCATACTTTTATCTACACATGTTTCAATATAACATTCTTTTGGCATCCTCGCCATCGTGTTGGTGAAGATCTTTATCCTTGCTTGGGCTTATAAAGTGGTAGGTATTACATAGCATTGTACTTCTTCTAAGTCCTGATGTCTCGTCCGAAAATCCAGCTGAATGGTATGTTTTTTGCAGCTTCTTTGCCTCTCCCTTGAGCCCTCTCTTCAATTTTCCGGATCCTTGTAGGCAATCCACAGAGATAGTCCTGTTTGAAGCAATTAAATAAAGCCAAAAGTCAGAATAAAGAGTTAAAAACACAGATTCC
The DNA here is from genome assembly GCA_009757365.2 of Lepidium campestre. Lineage (NCBI taxonomy): Eukaryota > Viridiplantae > Streptophyta > Magnoliopsida > Brassicales > Brassicaceae > Lepidium > Lepidium campestre. The sequence continues at coordinate 57,421 of WJSH01002219.1, forward strand.
CATTTCATTTCCAATGTGTACTATCTCCAAGTGCACTAAAGAAGTTACAATGCAATCAAGATAGGTTAGTTTTCTTCTCTCTCTCCCTCTTTGGTCTCCAGAAGAAGACAGTTGTAAACAAACTCTATGAAACTTGGAGATTCATTCCATGTCAAAAACGACAAAACAAAAGGGTTTTATGGTTCTAATGTTGTTACCTGGGCCCTGTGTCCTTCACTAGAAAGGCCTGACAAATTTTCCACATTCCACCTTTGCACAAGAAATTCCAGTATATCAGCATAGTCTCTGGCAGTGTAAACACCAAGCCTCTGGGCCACGGATGAGAAATGCTCAAACAGATTATCATCACGGCCATCATACATCAAATGAGCAGGCATCGAGATCTTTTTCTTCATCATGTCAGCAAAGCCCACGATCGTAGTGTCAGGATCAATTTCAAAGAGCTTTTCTACAATCTTGGTGTAGGCGGTTTCATGACGCTTCTCATCAGCAGCAATGGTACCACAAATCTGCGCCAGTTTTGAGTCTCCAAGATTCTTTGCCAGTCTGGCAGTGTTTCCATGGGAGATGAAGGTAGCTCTTTCTTGAAAAGAAGTGTAGATGAAACCCAGGTAAGGATTGTTTTCAGTTTTTGGATCCTACAAAACAATACAAAAACATCAATAGATAAGAAATGGTATACATAGTGGCTGAGCTAAGATAACTCTTGTGTAATACAAACTTACCATTCCAGAACCAATCAGGTATTGAATTGTCCTTTCAATCTGCTTCATGTCTACTCGTCCAGACAGATAAAGATACTTGTTAAGAAGATCACCATGCCTATTCTCTTCTGCAGTCCACGCCCTCGTCCATACAGCCCAAGGAGTAGGACTTGCTCCCGTCTCATCCCTAACCCCATCCAATGTATTAATCATGGTCTGATATGTCGGAAGTGCTTCCTCTGTGATCATATCACCAACAAGCACTACAAAGTAGTCATCGGAAAGCTCCTTACACCTTTCTCTTAACTCCTTCACCTGGTCATAAAATCCTTCTGAGTCAGCTTTAGGGAGAAAATCAGTCGGCTGCCAAGATTTCTCAACAGGTTTTAGGTAAGCCAACAAGTTTTCTTCAGCCCATCCTTCTAAGGACTTAAAGATCTCCAGCTTTTGTGGTGGCATCGAATATTTCACTTGAAGATGCACCTCTCGAGGAGGGACATACAGTTTCCTTCCATTAGTAACCTCTCTGCAGTTCCCATCAAACATAATTCCAAATTGATCAATAGGTGTTCAGTAAGAGTCATGATTCACAGATTCGAGTTAACAGCTAAGGAACCATCTTCAATAAGAGAATCCAGAGACGGAAGAAATAATGTTGTTAACACAACCACCAAAATTAGATGATAAGGTTCCGTGTTCTTTAGGTCACCAACTTGCAAACAAACTATAGTCATTAAGTCACCTCCAAAAAGGGGATCACATACACGAGAAAAATCAGTTGCTGAAAGAACAATAATGCGTGATTTATGGATGATAACAGCGGTAGAAGCAATTGCAGTACAAGACAGAACAAAAAGCATGCTCTAAATCACAAATCTTCTGACCAAAACAATAGCACCAGATTAACAAGAAACTGTTGTAAATTTTCAGACCTAACTTGACCAACTACAGTGCCATATACTGCATAAATAAAGAGGAAACGCATATGTATGCATATACTGCATAAATAAAGAGGAAACGCCATCTACCACCAAAAGAAAAGTCAATATTTAAAGTCTTTTTACCTTGGTGGAATGTGATTTTATGTAAAAGCCTCACACTTGCAAT
>WJSH01002219.1:59238-106899 GCA_009757365.2 Lepidium campestre
AAGAGACTGATGAACATTGTAGCCTGATAGGCCAACAACCAAACTAATTGATATATTTTATATTTTTCGTAAAGAAAACAACAATAACAACCTAAAAACAGAGCAATCCATGCATGCATATTGAAAGCATCATACTTTTTAGGTATACAATTGTTAGGGAAAACGAGAGATTAGAAGTCTTTTGTGAAAAAAAGGAAATCTAAAGACACATTATTGCCATTAATGTCTTAACATTGAAGAGATTTATTTATTGCCAAACATGCCTACAAGCAAATTTATGAATCACATCAAGAGTAAAAGTGTGTTCATCTCTTTATATTAGCAATCGCAAAACGAAATAAAAGTATGCATTTTTGAATAAAACTTGCAAGAAACAGAGAGTGTATATAAAATCCAATGCAGATCATGATTATGAAAATCGAAAAACTCACGTGGAGGCGGGAGGGATAGTGGAAGCCATGAAAACTTTGGAAGATCTAGAGCCATGAGAACGATGATAAACGGATGAAGAAGGGATAAAAGCGACCCGATCCATAGCCATAGACATAGCCATTGGTTCCCTTCTTTCTTCTGAACAAAAACAGAGAGATTAGAAAATTTCGATGATAACAGAGTGAAATGAATGTATTAAAGGAAAGGAACACGAAAGCAGACGAAGAGAATAAAGGTGAAAGAAACAAACGATCAAATTCAGAAACTCTAGCTACAACCGTAACATTTGAGCAGGTAACAGACATTTAATGCAAGTTAACTCTTATTTTTATTCTCTATAATAACCCTCTTATGTTTTTTTATTACATCAATGCCATTGTTGACGAAATAATAAATTTTAATTAACAGGCCCATGGGCCACGTTCTTATAATCCATTCGACGCAGTTTTTATTTTTTTTTGAAATGGAAAAATCGTGTTGTCGTTTTCGTAACACATACTCCTTCGTCATCACGATGACTCATGTTGTCAAAGCAAAATCATATTACGCAACATAGATTCATTTTAGTATGACACTAGTCTGCGACAATGAAACAAGAACAAAACATTTCCACAAATACAGAGAAAAACAAAAACTTTACAAAGACAATAAATTGATTTCTTTTTTAGTATCTGAAACAAAGAAACATAAAATGAAATTTCTTAAGATGTTCATATAAAAATAAAAGAGAATTTGGTTACTCACAAAGTTATATTTAAACGTTATTTATTTATTTATGTATTTATTTATGTGTTTGGTTATTTTATCTACAGTTTCACATCTCTACCAAATAGCCAGCTAAAGGAAACAGAAGGTTTTGACCGAAGTTTGACCCTATCGTTAGCTCTTTCCTCTAACCTCTTAATCCTCTGCGGCAAGGTACACAGGTAATCCTGTGCTCTCCTTCCTTCTCCTGATAATCCTAAACCCAAACTCTCCACCTTCCACCGGCGCAACAGAAACTCCAGGATCCCTGCGTAATCTGCCGCCGTGTAAACTCCGATACGTTGCGCCACAGCGGCGTAATGATCGAACAAATCGTTATCTCTTCCGTCGTGCATAAGATGAGCTGGCATCGTGATCCGCTTCTTCATCATGCTCGCAAGCGCCTGAACCGATCCGTCAGGGTCGATCTCGAATAGCTTCTCCACGATCTTCGTATACGCCGTCTCATGTCGCTTCTCGTCGGCAGCGATCGTGCCGCAGATCTTCGCGAGGGTAACATCGCCGTAGGTCGTGGCTAGCCTCGCCGTGTTTCCGTGTGAGATGAAAGTCGCTCGCTCTTGGAACGAAGTGTAGATGAATCCATTATAAGGATTATTCTCAAATTTCGAATCCTAATAAAATAATAATCAAAAACATTAATGCCAGTAAAATAATGTAAATATTAAAAAAGTAACTGCTGGTAAAAAGTGAATACTTACCATACCAGAACCAATGAGATATTGTATAGTTTTCTCAACATGTCGCATATCAACACGACCAGTGAGATAAAGATACTTGTTAAGTAAATCACCGTGACGGTTTTCCTCCGCCGTCCACGCTCTAATCCAGACAGCCCACGGCGATAAACTACCACCGGTTTCATCTTTAACGCCGTCAAGTGTGTTTAACGTGGTTTGATAAGTTGGAAGAGCTTCTTCAGTGATCATATCACCCACTAGAACCACAAAGTAATCGTCAGGTATCTCTTTTGTTCGTTCTCTGATCTCTTTTACTCTCTGGTAAAATTCATCGTCGGTCTCCGGCGCCGGTAAAAAGTCTTGAGGTTGCCATGAATCTTCAACTGGTTTGAGATAAGGTAATAGTTTCTGTTCTGCCCAATTCTCCATTGATTTAAAGATCTCAAGCTTCTCTGGTAGTATTGTGTGTGTTATTTGGTTTTTTACTTCTCTGATTGGTCGAAATTGATTGCATGCTTCATTTTTTTCCCTATAAATAAAAAGAAATATATTACTCCAAATTTTCTAAGTATTTTTTATTGTTTCTTAAAGATCAATTTTTTAAGTTTTTAATTCAAATTTTACAATTAATAACTATAAACTATAAATTTTAAAAATACTAATTGAGTTTACTAAATTATTATTGATGTAGAGTTATAAAAAATTGTGTAGTACATAAAAATATATATTTATAGTTAATTATTAAATATTTTTTTAATATGTATGAAAATTTTATAAAATTTATTTTTGTGAAAGAGAGAGGGAGTAATTAATATCACGGGGCATGTGTACTTGCTAAAAACGATTTGGAATATCTTTTTAGAGTGCATCAGTACAAAAAAAAAATCGTATAATTATAGTAAAAGATCGACAAGTATGTAAAAATATTTTTTGGAAAAGGAATTGTGATTAACATTTCGGCCAACATGTGAAATGGTGCTTAATTTGATCTGATAAAAAAATAATTTACCAAACAAATAGTTGATTAAAATGTTATTTGTTAATGACACGTACGAGTATCTTGAAATTTATTGCAAAATCGTTAAAAATTACTAAAAATAATATATTTTGAGAGAATCAATCACATTTTGTTTAGAGAATGAGTCATACTAATCTTGATACGTGTGAAACCAAACACAAAGTTATGCTAAAAAAAATATCTTATGCATGTACACAAACACACATAATGTGTCTATATATAAAGTATACATAGTGATTGTGCATTATAAAAAAAGTGATGAGGTGGACCAAAAAAAGTTGACATCATGATACGAATACGAATAATGGGATTACCAAAGACAAATGGAATCCAATGTCTTTAGAACACTTTTTTAATCCCATTTAATCTTAAGTTATAATCAATGCTCATGTATATACAATACCCATTAAGGGCCTTAACTCATGAATACAAAAAAACTTGGGAAGATACAAATATGATATAAATCGTGATCATATCTACAAAACTATATGTTTATTCTGCGGTGCGGAATAATTCTACATTTATTTTATTGTTTTAAGAAAATGACTGAATAATTAAGATCCCGCAAAATCAATCAGCTAATAAAAAAAACAGAGAAATCGCAGAACGATACTCAGGTTAGCCTACGGGCCTATCTAATTTATGTAAAAAAAATAAAAATAAAAAAGAAGATCGAAGATCTAGATATAAAGGAATGAAAAGGAAATTAGGTGGTACCTAACAGGGTTAGTGGCAACACATGAAACTCGAAGACGTCGAGAAAGAGAACTCCCACGGCAAGGAGAACTTATCCACTTCGGCTTCTGCTTCATCACCGGCGCTGTCAGAACCAAAGCCATCGTCCTTCTCTCTCTTTCTTTACAACAGATCTCTTTGATTCTCTCTCTCTCTCTCGTGCTTGTGCGTTACACGAAGGAATGTGTCTCTCTCTCTCTCTATATATATAGGTGTATATACATACATATATATATATACAAGAAGAGTTGACTTGAGTTGGTGTGATCTGCCATCGATCTCATTTATTATTTACATCTGTGATTAATTGTAATACACACTAAGCTCGTGGACATTACTTGAAGTTCAATCTATTTATGTTTTTTATTTTTTATTCGTTTGTTTTAAATGATTTGATACATTTTATGAAACTTTTTGATGTATAACTCCCGAAGAAAAAGCCATTTTTTAATTGACAAAAAAACATGAAGGTACTTAAACAACATTAATTATAAACCTCTGTAACCATTACTTTGCCATACTCACAACGAGAAGTAGTCGATATGTCTTTCTTATTAATATAATAAATCAATTTTTTGGTAAATAATATAATAAATTAATAACCATGCCATGTGGGTTAGCGATATTTTCATTGTGAGGTCTAGTCCAAATTTGTTAATGAAAAAAATCGAGATATTTAAAATTAAATGTGACGGTGAGTACTCTTTGTTTTTTTGTTAAACTAGACAAAAATTTTGGTATGACGTTACTAGAGATGATTACATCTAAAACCACAAATTTTGCATGGAAAACTGGTATTCAATGTTAGATATAAACAAAAAATAAAATAAAATAAAAATGGAGACGTAAACAATGATTTAACATTTTGCGCAAGAAATGCAGCGTTATTAAAATAAAAGATTATATAATTCAACAAGATATCGATCGATCATAATAATTATTATAAAAAGGTAAGAAGAGTAAAGTCGTAACTGACTGCTATACTGGATGTTGTCCGAAAGTAGTCTTGTCGTAAAGCAAAGTTTGGTTTATGTAACATTGAATCACTGAATAGTAAAGGTAAATTTTTATTATTGAAGTTACCAAATACCAAATCTTGATTTTCATCTAGACGTCATGTTACAGTAAACATTATTGAACCTTATAGCATTTTGGGTCTTCTTTTTAGGTAACTCGTGATATTTTATTGTTAACTTCGTTATGATCTTTTAATGTATAACCGTTACATAAATTTAAATTTTTATATATTCTGTTTTTTTAGCTAGTAATATGCTGATGAGGAAGAAGTTAAAGTGAAAACTTTAGTTTAGAAGGTTTGCCGACAAAAAAACTCGAAATTTTAGATTTCTAATTCTTCAATGATTTCAATTAATTATTGGATGTGGACATATGTGATTTGAGATCTTTCAATTATATAAAATACATTGATTTATCATCTTTTATATTTACCATCAAATCATTCATTCTGCTCATAATGGAAAATGAGATTCATGATACGTTCATAATTCATAAGCTAGTTAAATCCACAATATGATGATTTTTTGTAAGTATTTTTTGCTTTTCAGTTAATAATCTTTGCAAGTACTTTTTCAATTATTTTCTTAAAGGTAAAATTATATATGTTATGTTTTATTCTATTACTTAGACTGTCACTTTAGAGTTACATCGGTTTTGTTGTTGGAGAAAGTCGTTTGGTCTTGATCTTACTGTGATCAATGTACTTAAGCTTAACTCTGGACAAGAATTCGAATTGACTCATGCTGTTTAGAACGAAATTTTGTGGAATTTTAATATTATTGAAACTTAACCAAAAATCAAAATGTTACTTACAAAATTATTTAGTTTATATAATATTTTGAAATAATTTTACTACTCGGTGACTTTCCCGCACTTTTGGGATAAAAATTTTCGTTTAATTATTTTTAAACATATTTTATCTTATATATTAGTAATAAGTCTTTCAAATAATTGATATAAAATTAAAACACCAAAAAGTAATATTCAATATGTGAAAAATGAATTTTTATAAACCAAAATTTATAAGACATAAAATAAAATAATATCATGTATATGAAAATAATATATAGATAATTTTTTTTATTGACATTACATTTAACAAATAATATTATATATATGACTATGCTTTTGAAACTTTTTTCTAAGCATTAATATATTATTGGTGTAATCTTTTGGCAATATATATGATAAATATTTTATATTGATTTTTTTTTTCATTAACATGTGAATTCTAACATTTAGAAGAAAATAAAAAACAGAATTCAAATCTTTTAAAAAAGTTTGTGTGATTTTATTTTTATAAGTATATGAATGTAACGCAAAAACATAAACAAATGTTTGACTATTTTGTATATATTTTTTTGAACCATTAATATAGAGTTTCTCTTCTACATCATTAGTTTCATGTTATTTGAATAAAATTTAAAAGCTTAAAAAATTCACTTCTACACACAAGCTTGTACTACTTAAAAAATTCACTTCTACACACAAGCTTGTACTAACCTATTTATCGACTAAAATTATTTCAATTGATTAAAATGATTTTCATAGCCTCATAATTTGCACCTTAATTTTGTAGTGATTTAAAACTGAATTTATATCTCCGGTAACAACAAATGGATTAGGTAAATTCTTAACAGTCGAAATTACAAAATAAAATAAAAATAAACAAAAGATTGTGTGAAGAAAGAAAAACAACAAATTAAGGAATATTTGTGGTGAAGGAGAAATTTATGATGGATTGAAAATTATTTATGTTTTCTTTATATAGTGTTTAATTATAAATATGAATTATTAAAAAATAATTATAATTATTAAAAAATTAAAAATTATGATAACTCATTAAAAATTAAATAAATGAAAATAGTATACACTCAAAACAAACAAAAAAATAAATATTTTCTTATCTGATTTTTGGATAATTTTTAAACCTAAGAGATTTAAAAAAAACACTTTTCTAATAATAAAATTCGATAAGTTTTAAATTTACCGTTAAACTCTTTTTATTTTAAAAATATCAAATATTTATTGAATATATTCATGAATAATTTTTTATACTAAGCTATTCATCGACCAAAATCATCTCAATTGATTTGAATGATCTTCATAGTCTCATAATTTTTACCCTGATTTTGTAGCGATCTAATATCTGGTTGATTTCTCTTATGAAAATATGGAATAGGTAAATTCTTCACGGTCAATATGGTAAAAGAAAGAAAAATAAACAAAATATTTTATAACGAAAGAAGAACTACAAAGTTAATGAATTTTTGTGGTGAATGAGAGCTTATGATGATTTAAGAATTAATTATGTTTATTTTATATAAAAAATAATATAATATTCAAATAGGAATATGATTTATTGAAGATGATGATAAATATGAAATATTTGTAATTATCTTTGTCTCATTAAAATTTAAAATAGTATTAAATCAAAATAAATATTTTATTAACTAATTTTCAGATAATTTTAAAATTTAAGAGAATATTATATCGACTTAAAAATGAAAAATAAAAATGAAAAATAAGTAAAAATAGAAAATATTAAATTTAATTACGAATTTATTTTATATAAATGTAAAATTCAGTATATATTTTATCTAATTATCTATATTATAAAAATAAGAGATTATTTAAATATAAAAGTAAATTAAATTTTAGTATTAAATGTAATTTTGTAATCAACCATGCTAAAATTAAACGTTGCGTTGACACATATAATTTTTTTTTAAATCACATTCTCTAATAATATATAAGATTGTGAATAACACTAAACGTTGACTTTCTCGAGCTTCACGAAATCCCCAAGGGCAAGCACGTATAGACAACGAAGTTGCTTCAATCTGAACCGTCCACGCGTCCTTATGGCTTAATTCTTGACGCAAATCGACATCTCTGGTTTAACTAATCCATGCTATGTACCATAATATTGTCGCACGTGATTCCTACCGTCACTCCCTAGTTCCGGAGAGATTCCTCGGCGAGAACACCGACACGATCTGGTGAATCGAAATCGATCGCGCATCAGATCGAATCGACAGAGAAAGTTTGAATTCTCTTTCGGAATGCAGAGTGATATTGGAACGAAGGAGGGGCTTCCTCGGATTGGGTTTTAGGGTTCCCGTGAAATAAGAAGAAACAAAATATGGACGCGGAGCGATCGTCGTTGTGTAACTTTTTTGTGAACTTCCTGATGGAGGAGAACTACCTCTTGACGGCATTTGAGCTTCTCCACGAGCTCCTCGACGATGGCCGCGATGCTCAAGCAATACGTCTTAAGGAATTCTTCTCCGATCCTTCCCGTTTCCCTCCTGATCAGATTTCTCGGTATAATTCAATTCGAGGTTCGCCATTGTTAGCCTTGTGTTTGTATTGTATACTCACTGGTGAATTCTAAATATCGGGCTCACATTGCTATGTCAGTATAATGTGTTAACCTTATGTTTGTATTGTATACTCACTAGTGAATTCTAAGTATCGGGTGCTTAACGTTTAGGAATATTTTTGAGGATCTGTTATATAATGTGAAGAAAGTAGTTCTCTTATTTGGTTAGTTTTTAAGACAGATAACATTTGAAAGTGTAAAGAGTGGATCGTGGACATGTTTTCAGAGTTCTGAAAAGCACAAGAGTAAACACAATAATTGAGAATCCTAAGAAAAGCGGCGTAATGTATTTGGTTTGCATGCAATTTGCTATTCTTCTCTGTAGTCTTAGTTTGAAAAACATTTGAGGTTTCTTGTTTGGTGATTGTTTAGCTTGTTAGACGGGGTAATGTTATGACTAAGAACAACCCATGTCGTATCTTGTGTCGCATTCTGAGGTTTTTGATTATATAGTTTTGTTTTGGTTTAGCTTCAGGCTTGCTTAGACTAAATGGTTGGTAGCTAGTAATTGTTACTTATGCAATGCAGTTGCGGATCCACAAAGTTTGTTGGAGGAGAAAGAAGCGTTAGCTGAGAAGCTAGCTATCAGTGAATATGAATTTCGTCTAGCTCAGGAGGATATTTCAAGATTAAAAACTGAAGGACAGAAGAAATCTGATAATTCGATTGACAAGTTAGAAGGTATTCTGTTATTAAAATATCTGTTCTATTTCTTTTTCTCTTAGTAAATCTTCTACTTAGATAAACGTGCATGCATAAACACTCAGTTCATGCTTTGTGCCATGAAGTCGGTAATAAGGGTTTCAAACTCATAGTCTCAACCAGTTAGGGAGTCTACCTTACTCGATCAAAATCTTAGTCTCTGCTTGAATGAATCTTACTCGATAAAAGTTTTATCTGCAATAATTAGTTACTAGTCTAATTTTCAGTTCCTGTCAATGAGCCATCTCCTCTTCTCTCACTTTTCTCCGTAAAGATACTTTCCGCATAGGTATACCCTACGCAAGCATCATTTATATAACGCGTGCTAGTTCTTTTTTTCCTTTGTTAATCTCATAGGCGCCAACATGGTATATCACCAAATTATTTCCTGATACTGCTCGCTATTTTTCAGAGTTGGACTCAGATGAGTCTGGAGACAACAGGCCAGAAATTCAACGGAAAAAGAAAGATTTTTCCTTCACTGATATAGGGCCTTTAAAGAACAATGAACGTCGAGACTTAAACTGTGCAGTGAAAGAATATCTTCTTCTAGCAGGTTACAGGCTTACAGCAATGACGTTTTATGAGGAGGTATCTCAATTTCATGTCTGTATGTTTATCATTGTTCTTGCTTACTATGACCTACCTTGTTTAAAATTGTCTGTGCCTATTTTATGGCCTCATTTTGTCGAGGACTTTTATCTGTTTGAACATTGTTTTTTATACATGTTGAGACCTCAAAAAAGAGGAAATCAACGTCCCATAGTGTCAAGCAAAGACATAAGTGTCATTGTCTGTGTCGTTTTTGTATTTGAAACAACTTCGTAGGTATTATGTCTGATCTGTACTTTTTCAGGTAACAGACCAGAACTTGGACATTTGGGAGGACAGTCCAGCACACGTGCCTGATGCGTTGCGCTATTATTATTATCAGTACCTTTCATCAACTTCAGAGGCAGCTGAGGTTATTGTCTAAAAGCTTCTTTTGCATGTTCATATTTCCTCACTGATCCTGTGAGGAAGACCAAAACCTTGAAACTTAGATCTCTGACGTCATTGTCTTATACATAACTGAATACCATGTCTTTTTCACTCTGCATTTTTCTCGTCATTATTTTCTGTAAACTTAATACTATTCTGATTGTGGGGTGAATACGTAGAATGAAGTCACGCTTTAAGTGTAAAAATTAATATTTGAGAATCTACCCTGTTAAGTTGCAGTTGGAGCGTCCGTGAGAATTGAATTCTCATGGTTCACAATTTCTTGGATGCAGGAGAAAATAGCCATGCTTCAGGAGAATGATTCATTGAAAAAGGAGATTGAGAGGCTAAACAAAGAAAAGGAACAACTACTTACGAGCAAAGCAATGTTCGAAGAAAAAATCAGTACTTTTAACAGGTCTACTGAATCACTTCAGAAGGATCTTCGGGACAAAGAAAAGCAGGTAGTCAGGATATTTTGCAGAAACAGGCATACTCATATCTGGAAATGTATATACCTTAAATGACACTGATAGTATTCAGGTGCAAAGTTTGAAGCAATCTTCAGAGCACCAGAGGAGGAATCTCAATGAGTGTAGAGCTGAAATCACCTCTCTTAAAATGCATATTGAAGGGTCTCGTGCTGGTCAGTATGTGTCAGCTAATGAAGGTGATCATGCAGAATTACAATCCGTGGAAACTGTTAAGGAACTGATAAGATCCTTGCCAGAGAAAGTTGAGAAACCAACAGTGGAAAATGATGGTGATTTGATTTCTGAAAGTTCTATATCTGCTGAGAAAAGGCACATACAAACAGAAGGCGATCTGGCGGTGGAAGAGGTTAAGAATATAATTGCTGATCCAAGAGGGGTAGCAGTAGGGGCTAGCAATGTAACCTTGAATAGTACTTTGGAGAACTGTAAAGATGTCTCAAACGATATTTTAAGTCCATCAAACGGTAAATTTTCACCCAGAGACCTTGGGAGTATCTTGAAAGAGGATCCTGAAATTGTTCGTGGTTCTAATTTAAAATCAGAAAATGCAAATGGTGAAGCTGCGTCTGAGGAAATGGTAAAGTTTTGATCATGCTTTGGAATGCTTTCTTTTATGAATGCTCTGTTACTTCACCTTTGCGATCTGGAATACTTTTAAAACCCGCCTGTTTTGTCATCAGCAAAATTGTTAGCGGCCAATGTAGCTGTCTGCTTTCCGTAAACTTGAATCGTGTCAACAGATTGTAGTATGGATCTTTTGAATATTCTTTTCTCCCTTTCCTAACAGGGTTCAGGAACGATTCAAGTACTCGCAGATGCTTTGCCAAAGATTGTTCCATATGTTCTGATAAACCATCGAGAGGTCTGAGATCTTGTTTTCAATCTTACCATTCAATATGGTGGATGTAATCTAAATGATCTGTTGCTTTGATTTCTAGGAACTCCTTCCTCTGATGATGTGTGCAATTGAGCGGCATCCAGTTAGCAGTACAAGAGACTCTTTGACCCATACACTGTTCAACCTGATCAAACGTCCAGATGAACATCAGAGACGGATAATTATGAATGTAGGCTACTCTTTTTAACTTAGAAGCTTTCATTGTATAATAAGACTGGTAAGGTTTTGAGCTCGAGGCGTTTCACTATATATCTCAGGCATGTGTTAGCCTATCGAGGAATGTTGGGGAAATGAGAACAGAAACAGAACTGCTTCCGCAGTGCTGGGAACAGGTGAATGCTACTCTTGGTTTTACAAGTTATCTGCCTCTGTTTTAAACATTCTTTTTGTTATTTTATTGATGTGGTGGTTACATGCTGGTTGTGTCTATTTCAGATCAATCATAATTATGAAGAACGCAGGCTGCTAGTTGCTCAATCATGTGGGGAGCTTGCAGAATACGTCCGCCCTGAGATACGGGACTCCCTTATTTTGTCTATCGTACAACAACTTATAGAAGATTCTGCCACCGTTGTTCGAGAGGCTGCTGCTCATAATTTGGCGTTGCTGCTTCCACTATTTCCTAACACAGACAAATATTTCAAGGTCAGCCTTACCAAACTGGCTGATTACAGTATATATAGGATAAGGGGGTGTCTCTACATTGACAGAAGACAATAGAATATAAGCTAGGTTAATATTAATAATACCAAAATGCTACAACACCAGCTGTCTGCTTGTTTATTAGGTCGAGGAAATGATGTTTCAGCTGATATGTGATCCATCTGGCCTGGTGGTTGAAACCACATTGAAAGAACTACTTCCTGCAGTGATAAAGTGGGGTAAGAGGCTGGATCATATCTTGAGGGTTCTTCTCTCTCATACATTGAGCTCTGCTCAGGTATAGACACAATACATTGTCCATTTTGAGATTGTAACTGAGAGTGGTTGTTTGGAGTAGCTCTTTTAAAGTCAATTTCATTTGTAGCACTGCCCACCTCTTTCTGGAGTTGAAGGGTCAGTGGAGTCTCATCTACGAGTCTTAGGTGAACGGGAGCGATGGAACATTGATGTTCTACTAAGAATGCTCATCGAGTTGCTTCCGGCTATACACCAAAAGGCAATGGCAACATGTCCTTTTACTTCTATCTCAAAGTCAGGGGAATCTGAATTCTCCGTTTCCTTAATTGAGACCTATGCCGAGTAAGCTTCTTCACCCCCTTCAACAACTTTTGACCACAAAAAGTTATTCTAGTTACTGACATCTTCCTCTTACAACGTCTTATCTAACCGGAAAACTTGACCAGGGGACGTTCTGAGTGGCCTATGTTTGAATGGATGCATGTTGATTGCTTTGCTAACTTGTTACAACTGGCATGCATGTTGCCCCAGAAGGAAGATCATCTAAGAAATCGGATAACAAAGGTCTTGATTGTGGTGCACCTTTTATCTTATCCGCTGTTCATCTTAGCAGTAATAACTTAACTTTTTAAAAATCTCCGTGCAGTTTCTATTGGCTGTATCTGAGCGTTTTGGAAGTTCCTACTTAACCCATATTGAGTTACCCGTATTCTTGGTGGCCGTTGGAGATGATGAGGCTGATCTTCGATTCTTACCTTCTGCAGTCCATCCAAGGATAAAAGGTTACATGACTGCTGGATATATAGCGACTCTGAAATTTATTTCTAAAAACAGGATCTGACATAGATTCTTGTTTCCTTTCTTCAGGCCTGAAACCAAGAACTGCTGTAGCCGATAGACTTGCCACTCTTTGTATTCTACCGCTTCTTTTGGCAGGAGTTCTTGGTGCACCAAGCAAATGCAAAGAATTAACTATATTCTTACGACAACTCTTAGTTGAGAACAAAACAAAGGAAAGCCAGTCATCGAAGCACAATAACGAGGTTTTGGATGCAGTTCGCTTCCTATGGTGCGTTTTCTTTAGCTCTCACTGTTTATTATGGGTTCCTGGAGCTGCTTCTGCTTATCCATGTACTCTTCGAACATCACAGCACATTTGAGGAACACCATAACATGATATTCGGCATTTTGTGGGAAATGGTTGTTGACTCCGCTGCAGAACTCAAAATCAACGCTGCTAAGTTGTTAAAGACCATCGTAAGTTTCTCAATAATACTCGCACACTTTCACTTTTACCCAAGTTTTTTTAAAGAAGCTTTGCTATATACTTGCGCAACAGGTTCCATATATCGACGCAAAAGTTGCTTCCGCCAATGTTTTACCAGCTTTGATCACTCTTGGCTCGGACCAGAACTTGAATGTGAAGTACGCCAGCATAGATGCATTTGGATCTGTAGCGCAGCATTTCAAAGTCGACATGGTAATAATGCATAATAAATCCTCAGGATAACCTTAAGATCCGTTCTTTTTTGCGCTAATTTATTGTATATGATGCAGATTGTTGACAAAATCCTAGTCCAGATGGATGCTTTTCTTGAAGATGGTTCTCATGAGGCTATAATCGCAGTCATTCGTGCACTCATAGTTGCTATTCCACACACAACAGAACGGCTTCGAGATTATCTTTTGTCCAAGATCTTACAACTTTCTGGAAGTCCAAGCTCTTCAACAGACATAATCCGTCGCCGAGAAAGAGCTAACGCTTTCTGTGAAGCCATTCGGGCACTCGATGCAACCGGTAAGAGTAGCAAAATCAAAACTTTCTTCCTCCTCTCCATACGTGTTTCATGTTCCAAGGCTAACTCTTTTATGTTTTGAAACATGTTTCTGAAGATCTGTCTCAAACCAGTGTCCGAGACTACCTCCTTCCAGCGATTCAAAATCTAGTGAAAGATCTAGATGCGCTTGATCCAGCTCACAAGGAAGCGTTAGAGATTATAATGAAGGAGAGATCAGGTGGGACGTTTGAAGCAATCAGTAAAGCTATGGGTGCTCACTTGGGGATTGCATCATCTGTCACAAGCTTGTTTGGAGAAGGTGGCTTGCTGGGGAAGAAAGAAGCGACCGAAACCACAGCGGTTGCACCGTCATCACCGACAGTTCAGGGACCTGAGTCACCAAAGCCGGTGGCTGCAGCCACTGAAGATACCAGATTCAGACGTATCATGAGAGGCAACTTCACTGAGATGCTAAGGACTAAAACCAAGAATCAAGATGAGACACAACCACCAAATCACTAAACCATAATATAAACAAGGTTTTTGTTCATTTAGTATAGCTACTGCATATATTCCTAATACACACAGAAATCAAATCATTTTCGTTTGTTGTCTGGCTTGCCGATATCTTATTCTCTCTTACAGCTTATTTTGTATTACTTAGGAAGAAGAGTGAAATTACACATTCATTCAGAATTTTTTATAAATTACTAGAGCTACGGCAATTTTATTCTAGCTTCATGATCTGTCTGTCTAAAAATAATCTCATGCAGTTTTATTCTCAAGGACCGTAAAGCATATGAATAAAAATTGTGGCGATTTGAATTCCATTGCAAATTAGTGAAAATATAATGATTTGGGTCAAAATGGCTATAAACTAGTCCCATAGAATTTTGAACTTTTTCTAATAATAATAAAACAGAGTGGACCTACCTAGCACGCGTGGTTAGGCTTTGGCTATGGGCTAAAATGACAAATTTAGAGCGTGGTAAAATTAGATGGTACTATCAATAACCGGTTTATGTAATTAGACTAATCCGGTCTGTTTCAATATTCAGGCTTATATACACGTGTCAGGTGTTTTTATCGGAAAGGACCCAAACCATTATTAATAAACAACTAAAGTCAGTCAATTAGCAAGTAGCAACTTACTAAAACAATTTCTTTGTATAAATAAAAAGAATCTAATTTTTTTATTATTGTGATTTGGTTAATTACTATAAGGTTTTACCATATAAATTACATACTAATAACTTATTAAAATGATTAGTATGAATACTTCGTCATTACTAAGGTGCTAACTTATTGCATCTTTTATAAACGTGACAGGGAAAAACAAGAAATCAAGGGAACAAAAAAAAGTGCGATCATCTCGATCCACTGTTGGCTCTCATGATGTCACTCTCCGGCCTGCAAAAATTCAAGCTCTTCACCCCGCATCGTAGCTTGGAGGAGTCCGCCGCCGGGAACCCTGCGATGAGTCCATCGAAGAGCCCTGTATTTAATCTCCGACGACGCAAAACCCTGCGGATGTTGTTCGACCAGAGCTCCGACACTCACAGACGGAACCTCCGTGAGATTCTTGAAGAATCGGATGGAAATTCGGGGGGAAAGAAGAGAGGAAACCACCGTGGAAGGCGGAAATTGAAAGAGCTCTTGGTCACATCGCCTTCACCGCCGTTCAATGGTAGAAAAGAGATAGAAGACAGTGGAGAAGAGAGAAGAAACGAGATTTCGCCAGTAACCGTCAGCTCCGTTACTTTTAACGGTGACGGCAGAGAGTTAACGGCTCGACGATTCGGTTATCCCGGTTCGGTTCAATCATTTCGGTTGAGGATTTTGAGAAAACCTTGGCGACCAGTTTTGCTTTCTATTCCTGAACAATCATGAAACCTTTTTATCCATTTTATCTACTTTTTTCTAAAAAAATGTTGATGAGATCTTATAGTTTAAAAATGTCCATTGCCGTTTTTTTTTTCTTCTTACTGCGATGATAAGATTGAAAGAGTACTAAAGCTTTTACAATTTTTATTTATGCATATGAGCATAAGAGAACAAATGTTTGAGTTACACTAATTAAAAAATAATAAATAAGTCATTGGATCAAGTGAATCTTTTTGAATAGAAGAAGAAGACAAACTTACCACATGGGAGGTAATATATATATTATAATTCTTGTATTATTATATATATATAAAAAGAGGTTTTGAAATATTCGCAACGGCTCTAAGTAAAATGAAATGAGAGTTAAGTGTGTGGAGAGACAAAATGATAGAATAATGAGGAGACACAAATTTGCTTCTCCTTTAAGTTTGTCTTACTTTTCCTATGTCAACTTATATTCTTCATATCCTGAGAGGATTATTAAAAAAAAAAGGGTTGAATAGTCAGCTTTACGTTTCTTAAAAGCCCATTTATGTATTAATGGGCCTTAATTTGTCTTGATGCAAACACACAGGCCAATACTAGCTCTAACCAGGAGGTGGTACTGGTAGGTCTTGTGTTGTGGATGTCTACACATCTCAGCCGTAACTAAAAAAAAACACGTGAAGCACTGGGTTCATGTTGTATAGTTTATGCCCCACTTGCTTATTATGAAAGTGACAAATGTCAAGTGGTACATTTTTAACATTGAGTTGCAAAACCATTTTCCAGATCTCACTTCTTCTTCTTTTCTTCATTTTTATAGTTAACAAAAAAAAACCCACCATATTAGTGTCCGTATGAGACTTTTGTAGAGAAAGAGCTAATATACGGAACGTTCAACTTATTTAGGAGACAATAGACTTCATGTTTTTCATTTTTGGTATGACAATTCGCACGGATTTTAGTACTACTATGATTATTAATACTACTAATTTAATAAAAAAAGAAACTATAGTCTGTGGGACTTGTGATGGTTGAAATGAAATCGGTGCAATAAGTGATAAAAGAGACATTCTTCAAAGAGACTTATATCATACACTTCAAATAGAAGTACTTCATTTATATTGAATCTAATTCTCCAATTAGATGAGACAAGCTTCTTCTTGTTCCTTTCAATTTTCCTTTTATTCTCTTACTTTTTTTATAGTTGGCCATTTCCATTTTCTTTTGTCGTCAATGTTACTGTATTTTTTTAACTTATCATTGGACATTTACGTAAATAACAACAGTGAAATTAATACACTCAACTTCGAGTTCGACTGCCAGTAAATATATATGGAAGAACATAGAGCTTTGTACCCTTTTTGTTTTGTTGTTTTTATATTCCATTATTTAATTGTAGTACTAATTAACATTTAACGTACCAAAAAAATTAGTTGCAACAACACGAAGATGATTCAATGCAATCCACTATTGAAAGACATTATCTCAAAGTCATCACTCACTCCACTGAGCTTTATTTATAAGCAAATAGATAGAAAGTAAAGAGAAGTTGTGGATCCGACAGAGCATGAGTAAGAATAGAATATAATTCCCATTAAATTTGGAAATGATTGTTCCATCTCGTCCTTATATTCATACATCGTCCCGGTTTACTCCGGTTATGTTTTCATCAAGTATATATAGCTTAAAAACATGTTTCTATTCAAAGGTATGACTCTTTCCTACGAAACAAGAGATCAATTAAATTTCAAAGACAGAGACAGAGATCATTAATTGTTGTTGTTCTCCATATAACTGTATTTATATATTAAGAATTGCTTACTATTTACAGAGGTTGTTTTTAATTCACATTGATTGTTTCAAGATTATGGTTGTCACTAATTAACATATTGTTGCTCCATACGCTTTACATGCAACCAATTTCTCTTCAAATCAGACATTTCTTCTCGTTTTATTTCTAATCATAAATGTAAATTTGTAAGACATTAATATCTAAACATACGTTTAAAGAGTGTCGGTAAAGAATGATTGAAAAATACAACTTATGTGAAAACTATATAATAAATTGACAAGAGAAGTAAGAAACTGAAAGTATAAAAAGATGACGTGCGTACAAGTGCGAGATTCAATTAGGTATAAAAGTCAGTAAGATGTTTAAAACAATCACGTGGAAATTATGAACAGACAGAAATAGTGAGGGCTCAGTTGAAAACATTGTCTTTGGTTCCTTTCTCATTTTGTTATTCCCACTAGCTATTCTGGTCCACGTAATCCGGTTAAACGACGATGAATGTTAATAAATACAAAACAGTATAGTAACGGATAAATAAATTACTTAATTCAACAAATACAAATGAGAATCTATCTAAATTCAAGACACTTATTGACAGAAGAAAAACCATTTATAAATCCTCTGCTCTCTGTCTCTCTCCCATTTCTGTAAAGGAGAGTTAAAGTTTTGTTTTTCTTTTGAGAGAGAGTGAAGATGCAGCTACTACTTTCGAAAAGCTTGAAACATGTAATGGTATACATAAGCATGGAAGCTAAGTTGTGGAAAGAGATAAAAAGTCTAATTATAGTTCCAATGTTCAAGTGTTTAGTGGCTATATGTATGTTCGTCTCATTGTTAATTTTCATAGAAAGTGTATATATGAACATTGTTGTAATATACGTCAAGTTGTTTAATCGCAAACCAGAGAAGATCTACAAATGGGAACCAATGCAAGAAGACATGGAGCTTGGTGATAAAAACTATCCTTTGGTTCTTGTCCAAATCCCAATGTACAACGAACGTGAGGTACATATATTTTTATTATCTTTTTAATTATGAATTGATTATTCAATCGATGCAACCATATATACGTTACGAAAACTTGTATGTTGAACAGGTGTTTCAATTATCCATTGGTGCTGCTTGTAAGCTCATATGGCCATTGGATCGACTAATTGTTCAAGTTTTAGATGATTCTACTGATCCCACCATTATGGTACTTATAATTATTGTTCTATACGGATGCTATTTATTACTAATATAATATATGTTTAATAAAGAAAAATAAAACATTATTATTATTTAATAATTGTATTAGTAAAAACCAAATATAAAATTGCAGGAAATGGTGAACATGGAGTGTGGAAAATGGGCAAGTAAAGGTATAAACATAAAATGTGAAAGGAGAGACAATAGAAATGGTTATAAAGCAGGAGCTCTTAGACAAGGAATGAGACATAACTACGTTAAACAATGTAATTACATTGCAATCTTCGATGCTGATTTTCAGCCAGAGCCTGATTACCTTCAACGCACTATTCCTTTCCTCATTCACAATTCCGAACTAGCTCTTGTTCAAGCTCGATGGAGATTTGGTAAGGATATATATTGTCAATCGAATTTGAGATAAAAGAATGATATATATAGATTGGTTAATGTTTGGTGCAGTGAATGCAAACAAATGTTTGATGACTAGGATGCAGGAGATGTCTCTAAATTACCATTTCATGGCAGAACAAGAGTCTGGATCCACTAGACATGCCTTCTTTGGTTTCAATGGTACATTCATCCTCTTTTCAACTTATCTTTCTATACTTTATCATGTGGTCCGAATTACACGTCATTTTTTTATATTTTTTTATCCTTAAAAAATAAAAAATGATTGGAGTAATATTTCAGGAACTGCGGGAGTATGGAGAATGGCTGCGTTGGAAGAAGCAGGTGGATGGAAAGATCGGACCACTGTAGAAGACATGGACTTAGCAGTTCGTGTTGGTCTACATGGCTGGAAATTTGTCTTCGTCAATGACGTTGGGGTAATGAATGTCAAGTCTACCTCGTATAAAGCAGTCCTAATCTTGGTTAAATATTCATCACATGTGTTGTTGCTGTGTGCACACACTTTAGGCACAGTTTCACATGATTTAAATCTACAGATCTCAAATAATAATAATAATTAATTGTGGTTGTAGGTGAAAAGTGAACTACCAAGCCAATTCAAAGCCTTTAGATTCCAGCAGCATCGTTGGTCATGCGGTCCAGCTAATCTCTTCAGAAAAATGACTCTGGAAATTATTCGCAATAAGGTTATCTCTTCTCCAACCAAACTAATTATATAAAGTATTTATGTACTATCATTCTCTTAACTTTATTTATTCCATTTTTTGAGTTACACACGTGCCAACTTTATTTAATGAAGTGTCTTCATGGTTTTGATCTTATAAAAATGATTTGGTAATGAATTTGAATTGTGAATTTGGTGAACAGAGGGTGACGATATGGAAGAAATTGTATGTGATCTATAGCTTCTTCTTATTACGGAAGATAATAGTACATGTCTTCACATTCTTCTTCTACTGCATCATTCTTCCTACAAGTGTATTCTTTTCCGAAGTCAACATTCCGACTTGGTCAACTATCTACGTTCCTATGGTCATCACTCTCTTCAATGCCATTGCCACACCAAGGTTGCTATTATTTTCTACACTTTGATTATCAAATTATATAAGAATAAGACATTTAATGATGACATACTATATACACGTATGTAGATCATTCTACCTAGTGATATTTTGGGTGTTGTTCGAGAATGTAATGGCTATGCATCGGACCAAAGGTACTTTCATTGGTTTACTTGAAGGAGGGAGAGTGAATGAGTGGGTCGTTACTGAGAAATTAGGAGATGCTCTTGAGACTAAGTTACTTCCCCAAGTGAGAAAACCTCGCAATAATGGTGTTCTCCAAAGGTAAATTTAATCTAAACCCAAGATTATTAAATTGTTATTAATTTATAGTGACAGAGATTGTTTTGTTGCAGAGTAAACTTAAAGGAGATAATGGTGGGGATATACATATTGTGTTGTGCCTCCTATGACTTTGCCTTCGGGAATACATTGTTATATGTTTATCTTTACATGCAAGCTCTTGCATTTATCATTTCTGGAGTTGGTTTTGTCGGTACTTAAATGTCTAATTTAGATGAATACCAACAAAATGTCTAACTTAGACATTTTGTATTTGTAAAAATATGTAATTAATTATTTATATCCGTCAAAATCTTCTCTCTTTTTTTCATCCTAATTTCAGAATTAGGTTAGGTGAGTAAATTTGTACTATACTATGGTAATTGAATAACATCTTGATTTTTTCCTTTGTACAATGTTAGTGAGTATATCATGAAGGTTTTAATTTATGTGTACACTGGAATTTATTGTATATATACAGCACATAATAAAAATGAATTAGACAGGAAAAGTTAAGGTACATTTTCAGAAACTTTAGAAAAGTATGTGAAAATTTGGATGGATCTTTAAAAAACATCCAATGAAGAAGTCACGGCCCTCGGTACTTTTACTGCAAATTGGTTTTTGGGACCCAATAATTACTTACCACGTCAGGCTGCCATTCATCTTTCATAGGCTGCTTGTTTCCTCAAAATATATTCAGAAAATGTGACATTACATCTTATATGACATGACAATAAGGCACTTATATTACTCAATTAGAAAATTCATAGAAATAAAAACAAGTGAAGGAATATGTATGTGATCCACTCTAGTGAAATGTATATACCAGATTATATATCTAAATAAAAATCCAGCTCTTCCTTGCATATCATTTTGCATCAACATAACTCAGAAGCAGAGTCTTGAAGATTTACCAATCTGTCCTTCAAATCTTCTATTGCTCTCTCTCTCTGGTAAGCAAAGAACTTCAGTGACTGCCACAATGAAAAACAAAAGATAGAAAGGATCATTTCATATTGGGTTGACAACATTCTCCCAATCAAAAAACATGCAACACAGACAAAAACCATTCAATTCACTTACGCCGAGTCGCTGCATTGCAACAGATCTTTGTAACGCCTTTCTTTTCGTCAAAAGATTACATGCCATCAGTTTTGATGAAGGACGTTTGTAGTTCTTGCCACGGAAGATGAGTATAGCGTGCCCTTCTTTAAGTTTTTCAATTGAGATTAATACTCCATTGCTCTCTGCTTCAAGTGATTTCGCTGTGTAAACAACTCTCGAGAATATCTTCTGCATTGTGATCACTTTTGCAACTTCCCTGTGCTTCCAATGCTGATGCAGACCTTCCATTACACCATCAAAGACTCCTCTTCTACCTAGATATGAAACAAACAGCAAATTGAATTCTATGTTAATCTCAATAGTCATTAGATAAGGAACAAGAAGAAGCCACGAATGGATCTGGTGGCTCCTACCAAGAACCAAGCTGCTGTTCATCTCCAGCCCTATTCTTCTTAAGCATTCCCTCTCTTCACTAGTCAATATCTCGATGTCATCATCTCGCTCAGATGGTTTCCACAAAGAATTTAACTTGAATAACTCCATTGCTGATTTCTCTATCTTCGATTTTAGCTGCAGAAAAGAAAACAAAGGAGATAATCCAATGGAACTTATGTTACAATAGGTGAAATTAAAAAAGATCCAATTTTCGAAGTTAAAAGACTTACAATGGAAAGCTTGTATTCTTGGCTCTTGAGTTCCTTTTCAAGTTTTTCTTTCTCAGCTTCACTTTCCAGCTTTCTCGTCTCTATTTTCCCAAATTTTCTTTCAAGTTCTTGAAACTCTAATAAAGTTCCAGTTTTGCTTGTTTCTTCCAACTGCTTACCATTTTTTACCACCTCCAAGATTTCTATATCGCTCTCACGTTTTGTTTCTTCAAAACATTGGTATCTTCTGAGTAATCTCTCTCTATCATCAACCAAATCGGCGACTTCATCAGAAAGGAAGTCCTTGCCTCTGAAAAGTATTATCAAGTATCTGTTGCGTAGTATTAGAACTCCTCCAGTGAGGTGCTGAAAAAATTGGATAGATCCCAAAAACTTTACATTAGCCACATTTGATGTTGAATTTATCAAGAAATTGGCCCTAAGAAAAAAGAAATTACCTTCAACTTATCTGCCATTTCCTCATTGTTTGTATTGAGAGCTCCCCATTTGATTGCAATCTTTGCAATAATACATTTCTCCCATAGTTTCACGATAGCAGAAGCTAAACCTTGGAGCCCATGGTTCCTCCCTTTACAAATTAAGAAGAAGAAAAAACTGTTAATAGAGTTTTAGGAAGAAACACAAGCAAACGCAAAAAGAGCAGCAGTTATAAATACCAACGCAAAGATAACTCTATATCGCTCACAAATCACTTTCTCTGAAGCTTAACTCTATATCACACACACACCAAGAATTAGTGAAGGGAAATTACCGAGGACGAAATGAACTGGTAAAGCTTGAGCAATGTTTCTTAAGTATGTAAGCTCTTCGTCACTTAGTTTTGCTCTAGTGTTTGGTGGACAACGTCTAGATGGAGTTCTATAACCATTAACCACTTGAGGAAGCAAGTCAGCATCAACTGGAAACGGTTTGCGCATCCACCAGTCCATATATCGAGGTCCCAAACCATCCAATAACCTATCAGCTTCTCTCTCGTACAATGATGAGCTAATCTCATCTTGTCCCTTAGAATTGGTTTTCTCTGTTGAATAACTCGGTGGTCCTCGATATACAACGAGAAATTCCTTCTTGCTTAACACAACCAAGCCTTCAGTCTTCATCTATTCTTGAAAACATGAGAAATTATTTCAGAGGAGCATCAAGATTTCAACAGATCAATGAATGTAAAGACTAACCAAACAAACCTCTATGATCTCTTGAGCTCGATCCATGTTCCGACAAAGAGGAACATCAAATCTCACCATAGCAAGCTCACTGCACTTCCAGATCGATCTAATCTCATCCACAACACTCTCTGTAACTCCTGCTTTTCTCACATTCACCCATTTTCTCATCTTCGAAGCTTCACGTCGCAGTCTACTCAACAATCCTTCGTCGAGGATAAGCTCAGCCGTCGTCGGAACTCTCTCCTTCTTCGTCCTCCGCAATATAAACCTCTCTTCTTCTATATGCCAAGGCATTTTCCCGCCAAATCTCATCCCCAGCTCAGGTTTCTCCGCGATTCGAACTAAAGACTCGAATTTGCTCAAATCATCCATCTGAGTATCTTCGGAACCGCTGTTTTCGTCGAGCTTCTCAACGTTACGGACGATTTTCTTCATTGCTTTCTTTCCTCGGACACCGCTCTCTCTACGATTCAACGCCTTGAACGTCTTCTCTTCAACTTTATGTGCCTTGATCCTTTTTTCGTGATGATGATGATATGAAGTATCGAGAATCTCATCGGACCGAAGCAAGAGAGGACCTTTCATCCATGGAGCAGTCCGAACCTTAATCGGAACATCAGAGACTCCTCCATTTTCCCTAAATTGATCAAATTGAGGAATTTTGGCGGCATTTGAAGGGTTTAAGGAGCAGTTAGTGATCGAAGATGAAAAAGCTCGCGCCGAGAAGAAGATAGAAGAAGTTAGCATGAGTAATAAAGTCTGCAACTTTGGGTCTTTCGCCGAAGTTACTGAAGAGGCAACCAAACGCTCATAAACCAACAAAAATCATGGATAAGATAAAACTTTCTCCAGTCGTTCCACCAAAGCTTTTATGAATCCTAGATTTTTATGAATCAGAGAAACCAAATCCTAGGCTTTTATTAATCGGTTTAATCCCTTTCAGATTTTGGAGTTTAAAAAGTTACAAAATTGAATCAATCTCTAATCACAAGTTAGAAGCTTTGTGCATGCTTTGCTGTTCAAAATCAAACCTTTGCAAGTTGCAATCTAACATACATTTGCAAAAGCATAGCTTTTCTTGTGGGAAATATCTCAAGTAAATCAAAGTATCCAAACTTAGATGTAATTTAACTTTATTCACGAAACACAGTATGAGCATCCAAAATTAACAGCTAGAAATAGTACATGAATAAAATGGTTTACTAGAAAAAAATTCTAAAAATCTATTGTTATACAGCCAAATTTCTGTAATATATACTATGGACCAAACCCAAGAACTAATGGCGCAATTCTTAACAAAGGCTCTAAAGTTTCGGCTGTAAATTTCCTTGCAAATAAAAAACACTTCGAAGTTGTACTATTCTCTCCATTACGGCCATAATAGACACACTCCTCCGTAAACCGGATCCGGTTAATAAACTCATCAGTCACATCAGGCCATATAAACCGGCCAGGATGTGGACCGGCTTTGGACCAATCAACCCACGTCAAAGTCCGGTTCGAGCTCATCTCTCCATGAAACATGTGAACTAGAGTTGGGATATAATGTTCGTCCATGTAACAAGGTGGTTTACAATGCTCATCGAATATTTTGTGATAAAGCGTGTCTGCAACTATATGGTGAGCAAGTTCACGAGTTGCTTCGAACCACTGTGATCCTTTTCGCCAATGTGTGATATTGATATGTGGAAACATGTTGTCATTGTAACGGCCTCTACCGGATTTTCTTGGGTCGTCGAATGAGGCAATAAAACTTAGATTAGTGCCGGTTAAGTAATCGTAGATTGTTGTAAAATTGTAGAGTGGGATGCAAGAATCGGACAAGAGGACAAATCTTTGGTTTGATTCGTCGAGAAGAGCGTTGGCTAATAGTCTTCTTTCTGCATCTACCATTGATGATGTTCCCCAGTACACTGCCTGTTTCATGACAAACCATCAGTAAGAACATTATTAGTTGTAGTAATCATAAATATTAGAGTAAATAGACCTAGAGGAGTATATAAGGAGAAAATGGAATTAACTAATTAAAGTTGTTAATAATTACCTGGCTTGGGATTCTTCTTGAATAGAAGACAGAAGTTTCAGGGAAAGAATCTTGAAAAGATGGATTAGTATGAACATATATAGAATAAAACCCTTCATGTCCTTCAAAGAACTTCTCCCACAAAGCAGCCAATGGGAGTCTGCCACTTGTCAAGAACATGAAAGCCACCTTCACAACCTTCTTTTCATCATTATTATGTCTCCTTACAAACCATAATGATGATGATGATAATGGTGATGAAGACAAGACCTTGGTGAAGAGTTCTTGATCACTCATGTTGTGTTTAAGTACTTGTAGTTGTAACTCTTGTTTGCTCTTCATCTCTGTTGTATGATTGAGTAGTAATGTGGACCTCAAGGATTGTTGTTGTGTCGTCTTTGTTGGCATGTAGAAGGCTTTTAGTTGCAGACAAAGGAAGAGACCAATTGAGAAACCGAGTATATAGACGAGTGAGCATAAGATATAATTACCCTTGTGTAAGAGAATCGATCTCAAGGGCTTTGAGATGATTGGGTATCGTTCTTCTTCTTTCTTCATCTTGTGATCAACAATCCTCATTGTAGAGAGAATGTGAGAGAGAGGTTGTGAACGTCAAGTATTTAGCAACCAGCAATGGTTATAAATATGTATCATTACAAGTTGTAAAAGAATATAAATGTATTTATAATATTTTAAAGCAAACAAAGAAAAAAACAGAGGTATATTATGTGTATTATACAAAGTCAAAAGAGCTTTAGCAAGTTAAATGTACAATCTTAACAGGGTAGACTTTGGAACGAAGACTTGCATGTACATATGTCCTAAAGTCAATATATATAAATTCCCTTTATCAAACGATCATGTGTAATGAATACAAAACTTAGATTTTAGATCTTAAGGGTGTATAAGAGATTGCAATCTAAGTAAGGGTGACATGTTATCAAAATAAAACTAGGAATTTTTTGTTTTTGTAAAGTATTAGAGGAGTGCAAAATGTTCGGTGCTGACCCACGAAACAAGGAACATGGTTTCGAGCCCAACTTTAGATCCACTTAATGACATTGCCAGAACTTTCCTTTTTCTTCGTTAAGAAAGTCAAACACAACTCTTTTATTATTATTACAAAATGGGTAA
Source organism: Lepidium campestre (assembly GCA_009757365.2). NCBI lineage: Eukaryota > Viridiplantae > Streptophyta > Magnoliopsida > Brassicales > Brassicaceae > Lepidium > Lepidium campestre. Next base: position 85,680 of record WJSH01002219.1, read on the forward strand.
ATATGAGAGGTTAAGCCTTGCGGTCGTGAGCAGCATACTATACTAGATTAGTGGATTAACTCTCTTAAGGTCTACTTATTTACTTTGCGTCGTCAAGACACTAAAGTAACCAAAGACTAAGCTTCAGAGTTTTACTTCAACTCAAAGCTCATAGACTTAGACCATTTATTTTCGGCACGATCAATGATACAATACTAGGACTTAATAAAATAGTATGATAATAACTAAAGAATTCAATCTCACGCCAAAATTTCCAGTTCGGGGGTGTAAATTAGTGTTTCAGAAAATGATGGGTTATTATGTATTAATTCAAAACATTGCGGTATTTAGTTAAATATACCTATTGTTTGGGGGTAATATCAGTATTTCCCATAAAAAATTAAAGAAAACGTCAAGATACGACGTCGTTTCAAATCATTCTCAAATTCCTCGACTCGAAGAACTAGCGATGGACGACGACGGAGAAACCATGGCGACGAGGACGACAAGCGAGGAAATTGACAGAGAAGCAGAGGAGAACCGAAAAGAAGCATTATTAGCATCAACACTATCTCTTCAACCTAATTTTAATCGATCCAACCTCACCCAGAAACAAATTTCGAAATTACAGGTCGGTTATTTCAGATTCTTCGCATCGGATTTTTGTTATTAATTCTTGAGAGAAATCAATTCACGAGATTAATAAACGCGATTACGTATTGGTTTAACAGAATTACTATGTAGTACTACAGTGCTTAATAATACGATAAAGTTAAACTTAAAACTATTTTGGTTATGTTTTGAGGTCACTCACAGGAGCTACACAAGAGACGTATGCAAATTAAAGCTACTTCAAAGATCCATAAGAAACCTAAAGGTATATCGCATGCAGGAAGCAAGAATTCTCAGAGTAAAGCAATGGAAGATGGCGAAAACTCTAAGAAACTGAAACTATCAACTTCTTCTTCGTCTTCTACCTTAGAAGAACAGCATCATCAAGTCACAGTTCCAAAGAAACCACAGAAGCTGTATTGGGGGTGAGCTTTTTTTGCTGACTTTGGAATTTTCTTCAGTGTATTCAGAAACCGTGCTAATGCGATGTTTGTTCGGTTTTGGTTACAGGCTAGATACTAGGGAAAGGTGGGAAAGGAAAGCCAACATGTAGTCATGAATCGATGTCTCGTTACTGATAATTTAGTCATTGTACAAAGTTATTGAGAGTGAGAAGAGTAGCCTAGAGAAAGACTCACAAGATCAATGATGAAAAGTTGAAACAAAGTGGTTTTTGTTTTTGCTGGATTTTGTTTGTTGAATTTTAAACTCCGGTGGTAAGAGCAAGCTCTATTTCTTCGAGTGATCGTCCCTTAGTCTCGACCACGTTTCCTGCAATGTACATGACGGCAAGGAAGCAGACTCCGGCAAAACCCAAGTAGACACTGCTGATTCCAAATTTAGTCACAACGCTTAAGAAGTAGAGTCCAATCACAAAGTTTGAGATCTGTTACGCAAAAAGAAAGCAAACGTTATAAACACAGAGAAGAAAACTCTGTTCTGAACCATATAACATATATATATATATATATATATACCCAGTGCATGCCGAGAGAGAGAGCCACAGCTTTTGCTCTGATTCGGGATGCAAATATCTCTGGTAGAAGAAGAGCTGGTACTGGGCCAGCACCAAGTGAGAATGACAGAACATATCTGGTTAAGCAAGCAAGAATAAGAGTCTGGTTAAGCAAGCAAGAATAAGAGTCTGGTCAAGTCCGATACAGAAGACTAGAACATAATTTAATGAGATTGACTTACAGAACAGTTCCAACAACGGCAAGGGTTCCAGAATATGCAGCAAGAGCCTTCCATGTGAAGGACAAGGACAACAACAACATCGACAAACCCTTTTCAATACAAAATCACAAATATAAGTTAGCCCTATGCCGGTTGAGATTTTCGAGTATGGCTTAGAATGACTATTAAAAAATTTACCATTCCACCAAAGCTTGTGAGCAGAAGACTTTTCCTTCCCATTTTGTCCATCAAGGACGAAGCAACAGCAGTGCCTGCGACCACATTTCTATTAGGTTACTTGTTAGTTTATGTTGGAACTCAGTGGGAACATGAAAGAGAAAACAAACCAAAGACGTTTGATGCTCCAACGAGGGCACTGGCTGCAACATCAGATTGGATTCCGGCACTACGGAACACAGATGTAGAGTAGTACACAACTGCATTAATACCAGCTAACTGTTGAAACAAGAAGAGAGCCGCACCTACGCTTACAACTACAACAACAGACAAGAAACAACGCAAATAGATCAATACGAATGAGGTTTGAAAGAATATCTTGGCTTAATCCGTCAACTTTTTGTTATAATCTCCAGCAAGTCTAGCGATACCTTTCCAGTAGCGGCTGCTGAATAGATCAAACCACCCTGCCTCAGGCTCAGAAGAACCTTGGCTAGAGCTTGATAAGTCACGCACTAGTTCAACCACTCTTTCTTTACCATACAGAGTTTTGATTGCCATTTCAGCTTGAGATATTTTTCCTTGCTGCAAATTGATTTCCTTATCAAAAATTGATCTCAGTTAAAATCATTAGTATGAGTTGCGTCCCTGGCGAGTACCTGAACGAGCCACCTAGGGCTTTCTGGCGAAAAAGCCATTCCTATGGCCAACAGAACGGAAGGAATAACTGCAATACCAAACATTGTCCTCCACCTAGAAAACCATGAGAACGAAACTTATATGAACACGAAATGCAACCAAAAACAGAAGATATATATTTGGATAGGGATACACGTACCATAGAGGGTTTGCTGCAAGGGGTAGTCCAGTTATCAAGGCTGCAAGTATTCCTACACATATGAACAACTGGTTCACAGATCCGAGTGCTCCGCGGATTTCAGTTGGCGATATCTGACACCCATCATCACACGTTTCAGCAACATAACATGCAAGAAAACATCTAGCATCTATAAATCTATTGTGAATCTCTGTTAAAATAACCTCAGATATGTAAAGTGGTACAATCGCTGATGAGATTCCGATTCCAATTCCTGCGAGCAGACGTCCCACAATCATAGTCTGCACACTCTGAGCTGTTGCACTAATGAGTCAAAAGAGAACCAGTACGTTAAACAAATCACTTAACTTCCGACCAATAGATATGACTTAGTACTTAAAAAAATACCATAGAAAAGCTCCAATGGCAAGCGGGATAGCATCCAATTGAAACGTTCTTGTGCGTCCAAATTTGTCAGCTAACGCACCTCCAGTGAATGAACCGACCGTTGCACCAGCCAGCAGCGAACTAACTATCCATCCTGCTCAGAAGTAACAGAGAGAATACCAATTATGAGCTTGGCTACTAATCATAACATATTAACATAAATCAAAATGATAATAGACGCCACATTCATTTGAACACTCTTAATGTTTAAGTACATAGGAGTAACAGAAGTCATGATATACTTGCCTTGCAAAACAGTATTCTCGGCAATCCCAAGATCCTTAGCAAGGTATTCAAGAGCACCATTAACTACCCTGTTTCAGTCCAATGGAACACCATCATCATCATCCATATCTATCAACATCCATGATCACACCAAGAAAAAAAGTGATTCAAGTGTAGCTTTACTCATACCCAAGATGATAACCAAACAATATAGCACCAAGACAAGCAACACCAACAAATGGCAAAACCGTTCCAGAGCTTTTTCCTTCAGATCTTAGAGGTATAGCTTCTTCTGCATCTCCACCTACATTCGATCCTCAAATCATTACTCCAACAAGCCAACAAACATAGCCACATAGAAGAATGATATAATTCCCAAACCATACATAAGAATCTTCAATTTTTAGTAAGAAGCTGTAAGCAATCACATAATCACATCATATAAGGTCAACGAAGACGAACCAGAGGAGGCTTGAGCTCTAACCGATCGAGCTTTGACGGAAGAGAAATTAATAACGCTCTGGATCCCGTTATCAGAACGAGCAAGCTTGGCTCCCATTGCTTTCGAAGCAGAATAGTAGAGTGATCCGGTGGCTATACTCTTACCAGGGAAGCGAATTCCGGTAATATTAGCCGATCCGTTGTGGAATTTAGAAGAGAAGCTCCGTGTTCGAAACGCAAACGCGGCGTTGCCTTTAACAGCATACGTTGACGACTGCATATTTTTCTTTGTTTGGTTGTTTTATAACCGTAATTGAGAAGAAACGAGAAAATTAGTCCCAAAATAAGAAACGAGAAAAGAGGACCATTTTGCTGATCGCATTTAAATCCAACAGAGCTAAACAGAGAAGTGAGAAACGAGGAAGACGCAACATTTATCAAATTGGGAAATCGATACAAAAATCGAAACTTGAGATGTGAAAAACAAAGAGCAATGAGAAAGAGAAATGATTTGAGAGTTCAAGTAAGAAATTACCAGAGAAACTTCGGAGACTCCGCGCTTAGAGAAGAGAGAGAGGGGGGATAGTGAGTGCTATTACCACAAGAGAGATTGTGATTGCAGAGAAGAACTCACTTCAGAGCTTATTGCCTTTGAAAAAATAAAAAAAAATCAAAACGCCAAAAGAAATAAAGCAAATTTGTTTTTGGATTTTTGTGTAGTAATAATTCATATTTATCCAAAACATACGGAAAATAGATTTGTTTATTTTTTCATTCAATTCTTTATTGAGATTACGGGTTTAATGCAGGTGATGCATATTTTAATTTTGATTGGAAACAACACGAAATTCTGAATTGTTATTAATATCTAGATCTAACCAAATGGCAGTATTATGGAATAAAAATATTAGAAAACATATATTGTGTACTATATGAGAGTAAAATCTAAAGTGTGTAAAACTCTCTAAAAAGAGGCGAGAGTCGCAGGATTGGCGATGTGGCAACGGTGGATTTTCTGGATTAGATTTTGGATGACGTAACCTCACGTGGATTATAAGAATACTCACGTGCCGACATGTTGACGTATAACAGAATTACTTGGGCTATTATTATCAAACCCATAATATTATGTTGGGCTACTACTAGAAGGCCCATTAACCCAAAATTGGTCCAAATTATCTCTCCCTCCCTCAGATTCTCAGTTCTTCGTTTTCTATCTCTGCCAAGCAACAGCTTAGAATTCTCTTTATTTTTTCTATTCTTATTGTCAGCCTGAAAGATTTGAAATTTCGAGAAGAAGAGGTCAGTGATTTTCTTTCTCATTCATCCGTCTTTGCCTGAGAAATTAACATAGTCTGTAGCACAAACACAAAACTTTGTAAGCATTACAGTTAAACACTAATCTCTGATTTTCCAGAAAACTATGTGTCTTCTGTTCCACTGCACTTACTTCTATTTATGTGCTGCTTTGGCTCTCTGTTTTATGGGTTTCACTAAGCTTAGATTCTCAGTTACTATGATTTTGCATTTCATTACAATCGTGAAAAGATGTTACTGTAATATGTTTGATGATATATGAAAAAACATGTAAAATTCTGGAAGTTTCTCATATCCTCTTCAGTTCGTTCACAAAAAGGTTGATTTTTTTGTATATATTACTAAGAATCGATTACACTTCTTTGAATCAACAGTTCGATGTTCTGCTCAACGTATACACCAAGAATTTACCATTTTTATGCGGAAAAGCCTGTTTTTCGGAAACCGAGGTTTCGGGTTTGTACATCTACTTCTAGTGAGAATGACAGATTTAAAGTAGAGTACACTCCTTGGCTTGTCGTTGGGTTGGGTAATCCAGGAAACAAGTATCATGGAACAAGACACAATGTAATGAAAAAAACAATCTTTTTTTCTTTCTCTTAGATACTTATAATGATTTTGAGATGTTGGATTTTGATCTCCGCAATGCTACAAGTATATGTTGTTTTCAGGTTGGTTTCGAGATGATCGATGTGTTGGCTAGAAAAGAAGGCGTTTTGATGAACACAATACAGTCGAAAGCTCTAATCGGAATAGGTTTTACTTCTCTTGCTTTTGATCTTTTGCTTTAAAAGCTTAAGAAAACTAATGATCTGTACAGGTGCCATCGAGGAGGTACCTATCTTGTTAGCTAAACCTCAGACTTATATGAACTTCAGTGGCGAATCGGTTTGTATTCTCTCATCATCAAACTTTTCTTATCATTAACTTGGCAAAGATAAGCTGCATGATCAAATCGTCGTACCTAAAACCGTTTTGTTGTGGTTTAAAGGTTGGATCTTTGGCTTCACACTATCGAGTACCATTGCGTCACATTTTATTGGTAAAGTTACTGGGTTTAAACACCCTTAGAAATCACAACAGTGTTTGAAAGCATGAGCTCTATTGTTGAAACTTGATGTGGGTTTCTCCATTCTAGATTTACGATGAGATGGCTTTACCAAACGGAGTTTTGAGACTTCAACCAAAAGGAGGTCAAGGCTATCACAACGGGTATGTATGACTCTGCCAATTGAACACCAAGTGTTTTCTCCGATTCAATAAGTGATGTTACCTTTTATATTTTTTACAGGGTGAAGAGTGTTATGGCGCATTTGGATGGTCGTAGAACCTTTCCTCGTCTTAGCATAGGTGCATGATTGGTTTGGTTTTGTTCGGATCAAACTCTGAGACTATCCTTTGTTTCTTTCTAGAGCTTTTTGTTTTGTTGATTTTTGTCAGGCATTGGTAAACCACCTGGAAACATGGATATGAAAGCTTTTCTTCTACAGAAGTTTAGTCCATTAGAACGGAAACAGATTGATGAAGCACACGAGCAAGGAAGTGAAGCAGTGAAAACTCTTGTGCTCAATGGATTCAGTCAAGGAATTTCAAGATTTAACCTTGTGCAGAAGTATAAATTCCACAAAGTTTAGTATGATTTTACTGTGGAATATAACAGATGAAGGATTTTTCTTTGATTTACAGAGATTAAGATTGGTTTAGCTTTTTCATTTTATTGTAAAACAGGAAACAAGAAGAAACCCATGTCTAAAAACTGGTCAATAAGACTCGAGTAGTGGATTATCACCATCCCAACGTGCTAACAAAGCTATGTAGCGACTTCAATACGCAGACTCACAAAGAAGGTTATGAGTTGTACAGAGTAAAAGAGTTACAAACAGTATGTTCGACATAGACTTGCTGCAGTCGAATAGATTTCACATACATACAATTACATAAAACCCATATTATTGTACTTCGTCTCGTAAATTCTCTTCTCAATGTGTTGCTGTAAAATATTAAATATGACTCTGAAATTTCAAAAAGTATTCAAAATTGAAAGCACAAAAACTAGTCTTTATAAAGCGAACATTAAAGATTGATAAGGAACTGAATCAAGAGTGTTTCCTTCATCCTAAATACCACAAAACATAAACAAAAGCTCTCGTTCTCTATTTTGATGATTCTTCAAGCTTCAACCGGGTACTCAAAAACGACATCTTTTCCAGTAAGTTTTCGGTACACACCCACCATAGTCTCGAGCTTGTACTCTGTGTTGTTCTTCTCCTTGATATCCAAATACACCTGTGACAAGTAAAAACACACTGTAACGCTGAGCTAAAAAGCATTCAGAAAGTGATAGTAAGCTCTTCACATCATATATGATATAATACCTTCATGATCTTGGAACCATCAAGACGGTATCGAGTACGCTTTCCAACAATCTCAGCAGGATAAGCGACATCTTCAAGCATTGCTTCGTGAACAGAGGTTAAAGTTCTGTTACGTGGCCTCTGAACAGCAGCACCCTTCTTGGGAGGACGCATGATCCTTCTTGTGGCAACAAAGATAACATCCTGATAAAACAAAAGGCAGTGTTACGAGATATTGTACCACTCGACTACTCGCTAAACTTTTACTATAGAGGAAGTATTTTTTAGAATTACCTTTCCACTAAACTTCTTCTCAAGCTCTCTAACAAGGCGGGGATGAATCTTACGGAAAGCTTTTCTCAATCTGAATGGAACGTAAATCACAACAGCTTTGCGGTTTCCTGAGATATCCATGTTACTGCAACGATAAACTCACATTAGTTTACTTTGATATAGGCTAATGCAACCACAAAATGAGAAGGGGGAGATGAAAGAAGTACAACAAACATACACAGCTTGGTTAATGTAGAGATCTTTCAACTCGCTTTTCAACTCCTGGTTAGTGTTCTCCAAATCAAACAAAGCCTGAGAAAAAAGCAAAAGTTGTTCACGACCAATAATTCACAGAAGACTAAATACAGCCAACGCATAAAAAGAGGTCTTAGTACCTGAGCAACTTGCTCCTCGCATTCTGTTGGCTCGACATTCTTGTCCTTCTTGATCTTGTTCTGAGCGGAGAACATGTTCACAGACCTTCAATTGTAAAGGAAAAAGAAAAGACTTTAGATTGGAACTTCATCTATAAGTCACTGATCATTTCTTCAATATTCTAGATCAATAATATGAAAAAACTAATTACACAAACTGACAAGTAATAGTTCCAACCTTGTCACAAGAACAAAACCCACAGAATCTCTTTGTTTTCTAATCAATGAGTGAAACATGTAAACAAAGATGTTCTTTTTAATCATTCTCTGAAGCACTTTTTAAATTCTTAAATCGACATCGCTTGATGAAGAACATAGGCTTATACATAACACCACAATATCCTCATGAATGTGACCAATCAGAAAAGCTGAATTCTTCCACCATTCTACACTGGAGTGAGATAGAGATAATAACAGCATTGCCCCTCAAGACAAACAGAACAAGACCCATTCCACAAAATTTGTAGGCGACAGACGATATAGGAAGCGAAAGATAAAACCTTTAGATACTTACCGGATAGCAAAAAGGAAGCGAAATCTGGAGGAAGGAAGAAGAACACTAGATTGAACCAAAAAAAAGTTGCGGCTTCTTCTTCGCAGCAAAGTTTCAGTAAAATAGGTTTTATTGTTTGATGATTAGGGTTTCAAGGTATCACTATGTGGAATGTGACCAAATCTGGGCCCTTAAAGGGTTATTAAAGCCTATGGGCCTGTTTGTCAACAAAACTTATCTCTCTTTTTTTTTTTGGTAGAAAAAAACTTATCTCTCTTATACAGAAATCTCTTCTTGAGTCTAAAGAACCAGAAATTAAAAACTAAAAAAAAAACATTGAAAAAGCTTTTGAGTCGTGAAACTTTTTGTAAGACAAGCAAATGGAAATTATTTATGGATTTGTAGTGAAAAATGATATTGTTGGTGAAGTTTTATTGGTCCCTTAAAAAGTGATGATCCTGTAAAATTGATTGCAAAAAAAATGGCTCCTTGCTAATCCAATTTAAGTAAATGAAAACAAATAAATTTTGACCTACAATATGACGAATCAATTGTTCATAATCTACATTGTAGTACTAGTATCCATCCCTAAGCTTGCAAGCTATGTTCGTCGAGCCACGAGATAATATCAGACAACACACGGAGAATCATGTCGTCTGGTTCGCCTTCCAGCAGAGAATGATAAGCATCTTTATACAAAATTATCTTCTTATCTGGACTCCTCGCTTTCTCGTAAAGCTCTCTGCTCACTGAAGGATCTGTCACTGTATCAGCTTCTCCGTGTAGAATCAGTATCGGTAAAGACACCTGCAAAGATGAAATCAAGAAAATGTTCTGACTCTGATTCTGTTATTCTAGTTTCAGGTTTTCTCATACTTTTCTTTACCTTTTGCAATTGTTGTTCAATCTCCTGAGTTGTTCTAAGCATTTCTACAGCAGTCCGTAGCCGCGGTTTGCCGCTGTAACAGATGATGTTGTATGGTGTCTGCATATTAATAAACAAAAAGACAGGTTTAGTACGAAATCGATTTAAGGAAAAAAACAAGCCTCAAATCTGTAATTTGTGTTTTTACCATATTCCTCTTTCTGATATCTCTAAATGCTGCTTCTGCTAAATCCTTTTGTGGAACAAGCTTGTGTTTCGGTAGAACATTGGCTAGACCGATCAAAATCTGTTTTAATACAGGTGGTGGAACCAAATCATCTGCAATCTAGAACAGATGGATAATTCACGTTAATGTTAGGATTAATAATCAGCTGATATTTGCTTAAAGAACAAATGAAGATAAACAAATCTTTACTTTGCACATTGGTGCTACCAAGACTGCCCCAGTCCACGCATTTGGTTGTTTGAAATGTATTTTGAGTGAAACAGCTCCACCCATTGACTGCCCAAATAGAAAGCTCGGTAGAGAACTAAACTCAGGATTCTCTGCAACCAAAAAATCAAATTGTCTCAGTACCTAAGCACATGAACCTGAACTTTAACCCTTGATGTGATTCCGAGTTCCTACTTTTTATGTTGGAGTAATGCTCAATGACATCTTCAACAAGAAGATCAAAGCTAGGAATATAACCGTGCAAGCCATCTGATAAGCCAAATCCTGGATAATCCATAGCAAAAACTCCGTATCCCGATAATGCCAATCTCCTAGCAATTCCTGTAAAAAAGTGAGCTAATTAGCAATCAAACAAGCTTCGTTTTCATAAACAAACTATTGGGCTAACAAAAAGAAAAGCAAACATACCTTCGAAGAAAAATGTGCAGGTATCTCCATAACCATGGCAGAAACAAACTAAAGCTCTGGGCCTCGAGGCTTCAGGAAGCCAGCTTTTGGAAAAGATCTCAACTTCTCTCGAATTCACCGCATAAGACTACATAAATCATGCATCATTACAAACCAAGAGACATTTGCTTTGATTCAAAAAGAATTGAATTAAAAACATATCTTTCTCTTCTTACCTCTTCTGTCTTAATCCCACTTTCTGGTGTCTGCAACATAATAAAAACCAACACTTTTTAATCAGAAAACCACACATCTCAAACAAAGCTGAAGCAGAGTGGTCTAAAGTCTCAGCCTTTCTTATACCCACTTCAATTGGAAATGACGAACAAACAAAAAAGCCACCGATTCAGGCTAATAGATTCAGTCTCGGATGAATTTCTATACCTTGAAGAGTATATGATCGAGATTAAGCTGGATATCTTTAAGGGAATCGCGAACACGACGACGCGCCGGAGCTTCGTCGATATCAACCTCCTTAAATCGCCGAAGCTCCTCATTGTCTAGCTTCGCCGTCGGAGCCATCGATCTCTTCGTTTGCCACACTGATCTTCTTCCTTTATCTACAAAACCTAAGATATAAAAGAATTGTCCCTTTTGATAATCAATCAAATTAAACCACGCAACAACAAAATTTTATCTTCTGGAAAATCTAATTTTTATTCTATAAAGATAACAACTTTTCTTTTTCCACTGGAAAATAAATCTATAAAAAATGGAAATTGAATGGATAATTACGAATAACATTAGTGACTAATGCTACCGTGTAAAGGACTGAAAATCGTGAGCTTTGCTGATCTCAGAGCCATTAAATCAATTTCTATAAAAGAATCATTCTGAAATTTGTTTTTAATATACAGTACAAAACAAATCACCAAAACTGTTATATTCCAACTTTTCTTTGTTTTATTTGAAAGATAAGATTATACGAAAGTGAGGAAGAAAATAAATTAGAAATCATGAGAATTACGCAATTATTAATTACATGAATGAGTTTTTGTGTGGTTCTTGTCTACTCTTTGTCTATTGAGTAATGCGTTCATCGTGTGAACAAGATTGTCGGGACTGAAAGCTTGAGATTGGATCTTCAAATGATTCTTCGACGATATGCTGACGCGTCTGTGTCGTTAGATAGACGACAATCCATTAATGCAGTGCCACGTGTATATGATTCACATCACGTGCATTTAGGTGAGGAGTTACAACTTGCCATTATTTTCAAAGGAGTTGGGAAACCCAAAGGAAACCTCCTGAATTTTATTTTTTTAATTATAAATATATTTTCAATTAAAAAATAATGCAAACATCATTAAACTACAGAACCAAAACTCAAAAAACTGAATAAGATCAGAGGGTGAAGTCGACCACAGAAATGTAAGTAATATAAGTCAAACCAATGTACTATCACGAGTCATGTCTTATTGTTTTCTTTCAATATTTTCTTTTTGGCTATTTAGTTGTCAGACTTTTCTTTTTATTTGACGCTTTCCATAAAATTAAATTTGAATGGTTCCAAACCTAAAATTATAAACCACATCAATTCAAAGGTTGATGTGATAAAAATATATTGACATTTTATATGGTTTTTAAAGAACATATGAATGGTTCCAAGTGTATATTATTTTAAAATTACACCACATCAACTAAGTTTCATAAAAAAGTATAAATATATTTGTGATTTAGTGGTACGGATGGAATATCTTTAAATATCAAGATATACCTAATATGGATCCAAATCTGGATTTTGAATACCTGAGAAAATCTGGATATTTGTAGAAATCTTAATGCAACCCGAGATTTGATTAACACAACTGTGTTGAAATGACCTATAAGTGTTTAAAAATCCATCTACGTAATAATATCATTTTGATAGTAAAATGTTTGCAATATATAAACATGTTTGTAAGTCGTATACAAAGAATGCAAGGAGGTACAAACGCCTTACAGAACTAATATATAATAGCAAAACAATAAGATAATGTTAAGTTTAACAAAGTTTTCAATTTAAAACATACAATCATTACATTACTAAAAATTCAACTAGTAATCTAATTGTTGCATTTAAGTGACATAATCATTAGAAATTATAAGGTTAGTTTGCTCAATTGGAGACGCAGAAAGCATCTCAAGCTCACCCACTGAACCTACTTCACCGCATGCCTTAAAAACAGTATCAATTCACATAATTCCATGTCGCAGATTTAGGCAATACGAATTTATGTGTGGAAGCAAGAACAACTAATGGTGTATTTTTTTTAACAAAACTTGAACTTTATGTAATCTCATATTCAAAATTATGACTTGTTTTAAATTAGTTAATCTACTAAAGTCTACAAGTTAGTTGTTTAATTACAACATTGATGGCTGGTTAACGAAACTCTTAGACAGATATCTAACGTAACTAAGATACAACTACTAATTTTCAAGTTGATTTTTATAATATAACCCCACCATATTGTATACAATGTCTTAATCTTTTATTACTTGAAATAAAGTATAGTAATCAAATAATGTGATTTTGGCTTTATTCGTCCTTTGTTCAATGCGTAAATGGCTCCCATGTCTCTTGCTTTCCTAAATCAAACAACACACTTCTTTCTCTCTCTCTCTCCACAATTATAACACTTTAAAAAAAAAAATTGACATTTTCTTCAATATTACAAATATTTAGTTGCCATACATTTATATGTTGTTACTTATTTATTTAATTTTTTTATTTCCTGGTTTATATTTTCTATACATCTGTATAAAATAATAAAAATAATTAGTTGGTAAAAGTATGTGTAAATTTAGGTAAAAAGATTTATATGAAAAATCAGAGAGAGTATTATTGCGTATCTCAAAAAGTAACCTCCTATCAAAGTTAGGATTCATTGAACAAGTATTACTGTCAGCTGACGTGGCACAGTTTTCTATGCCAGATATTTTTCTAAAATTGTAAATATAAAAATAAAATAAACATCGGACGGAATAACAGTTTCTGGTCAAAATGTCTAAAACTTCACAATTGAGTGCGCCACAGATGCATGATTTTTTATCACAATTAAAACACAAAAATTAGACAAGATCATATAAAAAATATTAAGATCTTAAAAAGTAATAAAGTAAACTCTAGATAGTAGATACCCATGTGATTGTAGCTTTGTTTACTATCCTAATATAATATAATAATTTACAAGTAAGTTCAAGTAATTTATACCTTTTGCCCTTTTGACGTCTGTCATAAACCTCAAAAATTAAATTTTTGATTTTTTTTCTTTTGTGAATAAAAAAAATCTAATAATAAAAACAAATTAAACAAAAACGTTTTCTATTTATCATCTCAATAATCTCCAAAATCTATACTTCATTCTTTCTTTATTTTCTTTTTCTCTTTAACGCTTTCCTGCAACTTTTTTTTACCACTTCTCTTTATACTTTCTACTGTATTATATTCTTAAAAAAAATCAGTTATCCATTGTGTTCCGCTTGAAGTAGCATCAATTTCTCAAATAACGATGATTTATATAAAATCAAATTTTGAATCTCTGTTGTTAGGGTTTTCCAAAAAAGAAAAATCATAAGAATTCAAAGTCAAAGATCTTCTTTTTGTGGATTGATAAGGTAAATTAATTTAAGTTTTTCAAAATCTTTTTAGATAGCTTCTCTGTTTTTTTGTTAATTTTATTTCAATAGAGATTTGAGTATTTTAATTTTTATTTTCTTATTCTAACTTCTGTAAAAGAAAAATTGCTATCAAAATTTTACAAGAAATTGAATAAATGACAATTTCTGATCCATTAAAAATATTAAGCTTAAAAATATTTGAGTTTGTTTCTCTTTTGCAATATAAATAATAAATTTTTCACAGAAAAATAATATTAACAATTTAACATGTGCATGACACGGGTCTTAATATAATATAGTATATATATTTTTTCGTTTTCTTTAATTTAATAACAAAATTCAAATTGTATGTGAATTTACTTATGTTTTGAAAAATGGAAAAGTTTTAATATTTAATATTCATTTATAATATAAATTATTTTTAATTCATCAGTTTCTATTCATACCATTTTTCTATTTTTCTATTGAAAAATGGTATGTGGTGAAAAATAGGGAAAGAAATAAGATTTGATAATAAATAAATAAATAAAAAGAGAAAACAAAATCATTAGTAATGTTGACTAATAATACCATTAACAAAAAAAAAATGTTGACTAATAAATAAATATACAATTTAGTTAGAAGATTTATAAATGCATGGAAATTGAAATATCAAAGCTGTCCACAAAATATCACTATTACGACGGCCATAAAAAAGCAATTTTCCAGTTTTATCTCAAAAAGAAAAAAAGAAAAAAGAAGCAAATTTCCAAAACGTCATCGTTTCTAGTTGTCTTCAACCTCAACCACACTTTGGTCTCATCCTTTTATAAAATCCCATTTCCTCTTACGATTTTTCGCCTCTCTCTCTCTTTCATCAATCTTCTCCGTTATCGTGCTCTCTCTCCTCTCCCGGAGATTATACTCAGGTACGTCTCTCTCTCTCCCCCCTCCTCCGTTTCTTAAGTTCTTTATCTGGCGGATTTTACAGATCGCAGGTTTTTTTTTCTCTTTTCTTTTGTTCAATTACAGATCTGTGGTTTTAATTTCGTTCACTTTTTCATTCTTTTTAAGTGTCAAAATTGGTTAAATTTGAGTCAGAGTTTCTGATGAATTTTGAATTTTCTCGGATCTGGGTTTCGTTCTAGCCATTCGGTCAAACGTCATCGTTGGCTTTATCCGATTTTGAGTTTTCCGTTTTAAAAAGTTCCTTTTTAAAGCTAATCTCTTTGAATTTCGAATGATCTTTGTTTCTTCCCCTAGAGAAATTAGTTGGGTTTGGGTCATAAATCAAAAAGAAAGCTTCTTTTCTTTTTCCTCCTCATGATTTTCTGGAGTTTATCTAGATCTGTTCTTTTGTTTATTTCCCTTACTTCTCATCATCGTTTTAAGATTTATGGAGTATAGATTTCTTCAGATCTTACAAAGTAAACCATAGTTCCTTGTTGTTGGATTTCGAAATTAGATTCAGATTTTTCAACTTTGCGTTGTGGTGGAGCTAATTTGGTTTGATTTGATTCAGGCGTTCTTCTGTGGATCAAGGTGGTCTTTTTGGAAAAAGATGAATCATTGCAACCTTCAGCAGAACGCCTTCATGTCTCGTGAGGAGATGATGGGATTTGATCGAAAGGATCATGTTGTTTGTCCTAAGCCTCGACGTCTTGGTTTACTCGCAAACAACGTGATTCGGCCTATCAGATTACATCTGAGGTAACTAAAGCATCCTCCTTTAATTTTGCAGTGATTAGAAAAAACCATTTGCCTCAAGTGTTCATGAACTTTGTTTTCGATTTTGTAGTCAAGCTGCAGCTGATTTGTGTGATTCTACTAAAGCTGGTGCAGAGCTCTTGGACATAATTTGTAGAAAGGTATGAGGTTTCATCTTTGATTCACTTGATGACCCTCTTGTTTGTATTGTGATTACAATCTTTTGATCTAAAGCTTTCCATAAATTGATTTGTGATAAGTTAAGTTCTTGTACGAAAGTGTAACTCATAATCCTTTCTTCTTTTCACTACAGGAGGATAATGAAACAATAGGACAGAGACTACCTTCATCGCCACCATATTTTCCTGGTTCACCACCAAGCAGAGCAGCGAACCCATTAGTCCAAGATGCTCGCTTTAGAGATGAGAAACTCAATCTAACCTCACCAAATTCTCCTTTTCTCCAGCCCAATTCAGCAACCGGTTTTCCATCTCCATCTTCATCATCAGCAGCTCGTGGTTGTGCTAGAATGAAATTTGGACTCAAACCACCAGCAGTTAGAGTAGAAGGATTCGATTGCTTGAACCGTGACCGCCAAAACTCGAGCATCCCTGCCATGGCTTAGTAGACAAAAAAAACAAGTGTACATAGAGATTCCGGAATCGTTCACCAATGCCTAACAGAGGGAGGATATGATTGCTTCTGCTGCTACTACTACTACTACTACTACTACTACCATTTTTGAAGTAAATGAAAATGTTTTTGTTTTTTCATCTTTTCTCTGAGAGAGAGAGAGGGAAGAAGGAGGAAGATGAAGATCAGTCACCGTCGCCGGTCACCGTTATTTAACTGTTTTATTCAGGTTTAGTGTCTGTATATAGAATATGCAGTATTTAAGAAGAAAAGAGTCCAGTCGATGTATTCGTTTGGTGTTTTTCTGGGTCGGGCGGATCTTTATATATAACCAAGGGAGAAGAAGATTAGAAGAATTTGTAAAATTTTCTCGGGAAAAAACTCTGGTTTCTATCTTCTCATTTGTAATATATAGATAATTAATTTGGATATATCTTCTTTCTGAAAATATAACCATTGTGTATAACTAAATTTTCTCTTTGGTGAAGTTCTCTCTCACACCTTTGATGATAAAGAATTAAAGATAATCCTTGGATAAAGCCCAATTCATAGCTATATTTGACCCAACACCAAAGGCAATCATCTTCCAATTAACAGAGATGTTCTGATTCGAAGTTCTGGTTATCTTCCTTTAAAGTCATTCATTGTTGTGGTTCATGTGGATCAAAATTGTTTACTTTGGAAGATAAGCTTATTCCTCTATTTACATATGTCCCAAAGGATAGTAACTGCTGCAACTTTCATAATCATTTCAGTTACACTTATCTCCAAAATTTGTACATTAATATATAATCAAATGGTATACTTTGCCACATCAAATTTGTGATTCATTGGAAATATCTAAAGTTCAGACAGTTAGTCTTCGCGCCAAGACAATGAACCGAACAAACGACACAACTGTTGAATCAAAATGGATAAGTTATTACAACGACCATTAACCGCCAATTTCTCTCTCATGTCTCTCATTACAAAACCTCTCTCTGATCACTGCGTAGACTCTTTTGCCTCTTCTTCAACTCTCAAGCATCGAGCATGCTTGAGAGAGATTTTCTCCTTTTTTGTTCTTGTCTTATCGTAAGAGAAATAATTAGAAGACGAGTGAAAAACGAAAATGGCGGATGATGATCCTAAAACATCCACTCCTATAGACAACGAGTACGAAGTTCCGTACTATGATCCATTAGACGAGTTCACATTTACGGATGAAGAACTCCAAAATATAATGGCAAACCCCAATCCAAATTTACTGGATTTATCTTTCCCTCAAACCCCATCTACTCCTTTTCCTCCTAACGAAACTCAGTTTCTGCACGAGAATTCACTTTCAATCTCTGATCCCAAGATCAACGATGAGTTTAATGGACAACCTTTCGTCGACGAAAATTTTCACATAGGTTGGAACAGGTTTGATGATGTTCTAAACAACAACGTGACCAATAATGTCCCAGGAGTGATTGGTAATAACAATGTTGGTGAAACCACTAGACTTGAAGTGACTAGTCGAGTTTTCGGTGATAACAATTATCCTAACTTCGATCCCGGTGGTCCATCAACAATGCCTGTCTCGCTTATACCACCGATCACTGAAGGAACTTTGCAATGCACTTGTTGCAACATACTTCGAGAAATAGATTATAGCAATGGTACGTACTTCTGTCATTGATAGTTTGTGTGTTTATGAATGATTTTGCTTATATGTTATAACTTTCAATGATTGTATAGGTTACGAAATGCATACACTTAGTATTTATGGAGGGATCGGTTTTGTATGCCATGCGATTTCAGAGAGTCGTTTGTATGCTAATTGTACGGAATCTCGACGGCACACGTATCATTTGAAGTATTTACCAATGGAAGATGTGAAGATGTTTATAGAAAACTATTGCTCTTTGAGGGATGCAGAGGGTTTTGTACTTGAAAGAAACACTAATGTAGCTTTCTATCAAGCAATGAGTGCTACTTCTATCTATAACCAGTTGAGTACATTGACGACTCCATCACCCATGGATGTTTCAATGTCTTTGCCTTTGCCAGATGAAGCACTCAATGTCCCACCTGTGCCGCTACGCATCGAATTGAGAGATGAAGCTACCACTGGTCTGTCCAATGAAAGAGAAAGACGTAAAACGCCTCTAGCTGCACAGGTTTTGTCTCATACTCTCTTGATGCTTGCTTTACAAGGAACAGATAGATTTTAGAGTGAAATAATGTTAGTTACATTATAAGAAAGCCTTTTGGTAATCTGATTATACAGAGATCATTCGAAAGGAACCTTGTTAGGGTACCAAAAGAACATCTCGTCTCCTCTGAACATAGATGATGATGAATTTGTTAGGGTTAGCATTTCGTATAAGTTAGTAATAGGTTGATTATGCTGCAAGAAAACTACTCTAATTGATTGTTCTGTTTTGTGTTTTATATGGCATCTGTGGAGGACACAAACAGAGAGAACGGACTGGGAAAATGACACTGAAAGATATTAGTATGCATTTTCATCTTCCAATTGAAGAAGCTGCTAAACAGATGAATCTTTGCCCTACTGTGTTAAAGAAGATCTGTAGAAAGGGAGGATTGTCGAGATGGCCTCATCGAAAAGTATGTGAATCCTCACTTTTTCTAACTGATATATAGATTATTAAGAATGGATTGATTTATGTGTTACACTGATTTGCAGATTAAAAGTATTCTCAAGAAAATATCTTCATTGAGGAACATGTTACTGACGGCAAAAGATGAGTTAGAGAAGTCTAATATTGAAACAGAAGTAGAGAGATTACAAAGAAATATTGATACAATCTGTAGTGAAGCACTCAGGAATGTAAAATAGTTTAATCATAATGGTAGTTAGATGATTTGTAATTTTACAGTAGTCATAAACATTTATAAAGATCTGAGATATTTTATATTTTATTACAATGTGAAATACTCAGAAGTAAGCTTTGTTTAAAAAAAGTTTTAAAAAGCCGTATAATACCAAAATGATCTACCAAATTTAGTTTGAGTGCAAAATTAACTCACGGCAATTAGCCATTTAAAACACTATCTACAAAAACCGGCGATGAACAGAACCGCCCACAGTCACAATAAAATTGCAAAACCAAAACCAGGAACTAGAATAATTAAAATGTAAGTAGGTTTTAGTAATGAATAATGACCAAATGGCCTACGCGCGAGCGTGGTTTCCACGTGCTCGTATCTACCTTTCTTTTTCTTTTTTTCACTTCTTGGTTATAGAAATCAGTGTTGTTGTTGCTAATGTTATTATCAACAAAATAATTATATCTCGACCAAAACAAAAAAAACAAATAATTATATCAGGATTATCTTTTATAAATTTTTGATTTGTTGGAGCGAGCGTGTGGACTACACACACCAAGAGTGAGGCTGAGGTTTTTATTTTATTTGTGGTTAAACGAATGAGTCTACGGTTGAATCTTGAAAAGAAAACAACTAAAAACCCAGGGCAAATTTCTATGAGCAAAACCACTCTTCCCTCTGTTTTTAACTATCTGTTCCAAAAATCCAGGGGCTTAATCTCACCACCTCCTATATTGTTCTCTCAGACATGCAAATTCTCAAATTAAAACTTTGAATCTACCTCCTCCTTTTAAGTTGTGGCTTTTTGGGGTCAACTGAAAAACTAAACAAGATGAAGATGAGCTGTAATGGATGCAGAGTTTTGAGGAAAGGTTGTAGCGAGGATTGCAGTATAAGGTCGTCTTTGGCATGGATCTCATCTCCTGAATCTCAAGCTAACGCAACTGTGTTTCTCGCTAAGTTCTATGGTCGTACTGGTCTTATCAACCTCATAAACGTTGGTCCGGACCATCTTCGTCCTGGTTAGTATACTCTGCATCATCTTTTTATTCAACAATTGGATTGGTTCTTGTTGCATAACTGAGAAATTTTGAGTATAATTAATTTGATTGGTTCTTGTTGCAGCGATATTCAGATCATTGTTGCACGAAGCTTGTGGGAGAATCTTGAATCCGATCTACGGTTCAGTTGGTTTATTATGGTCAGGAAGTTGGCAACTTTGTCAAGCCGCGGTCGATGCTGTTTTAAAGGGCGAACCAATCATGCCAATAGCCACGGACACAGCAACGAACGGTCAAGGTCCGCCGATAAAGGTCTACGACATTCGCCATATATCGAAGAAGGAAGCAAATGGCTCAAACCATCATAGGAAAAAATACAAGACACGACGAGCTAAACGTGTGGCCTCAGCCAATTCAGTGGAAACAGATGAGAAATCTAAAGGAGACAGTGATGGAGAGGCTAGTCACGACTCGTCGTTGAGCCACCAATCTGAAGAGGAGAGTAATGGAAAAGAGACGGAGAATATTCCGGTGGAGCTGGAATTGAAGCTGGGGATTGAACCAGTTTTGGCACGTGGGAATGATCATGTTGTTTTGCCTGTTAAGAAGAGGAGTAGGCTGGGTGATTTTCGCACGTGTCAGGTAAAAAAGGATACGTGTAAAGAAGAAGTGTTAGCGTAATGGGCTTAAACAAGTACTTTTTTTTATTAGAGAAGGGAACGACATAATGGACTTTAATATTGTAGATATGTAGGCCCAATAATTTGTGTTTGGGCTTTTCTAGCAAAAACTGAGTCAACTAATATAAATTCTGGTCACTGAGACCTGCACCTACCTTAATTTTTTTGTGTGCCTATAGCAAGTCAATGTGTAAAGTTGAAGACTGGATCAATTACAATGATAAACCAATTGTTTGCTTCTGCTTTTTTTTTTTTTTTTTTTTTTACC